>WTXJ01000219.1:0-23947 GCA_022376545.1 Russula dissimulans | reverse complement strand
CTTCCCCGAGGAGTGGCCGAAGATGTTATGAAGCCGCCCCTCATCCACGCCTACACAGACATCAAAGAAAGGGCCATAGAAAGCGTCAGTCACGCCAGGTCATAGACCAAATCTTCGGCCCCCAGCGCACTCCCTTCCCCTCGAGAGGAACAAACCCTAATCCATTTAATCGCCCAAACCGAGGAGGACGACCGCCGCAACGCCCGCAACCTCAGCCAGGGAGACCTCAATACACCTCCACCAACGCCCCGCCATGGATGGCAAACCAACCAGTCCCAATGGATGTGGACCGCACCAAAGCAGGACCCTCAGCCCGAGGGCGGGCCATCCAATCCCAACCGCGCCAACCCCAGCGCGCACAGCTGTGCTTCCAATGCAACCAGCCAGGCCACTTCGCCCGTAACTGCCCGCAAAGGAAGACCCAGGCCAGCCTCATCGACTGGAACGACGACGAAACCGTCACCGAAGAGCCAAAAGACAAAGTGGCCTGGATGGAAGAGCAGCTCCGCTCGCTCTCCCTCGAAGAGTCCTCCTCCTTAGGGGAACGCATGAGAGAGCGACAGGATTTTCACTCGGTCTAATCTGTACAGCCTGGATTAGACAGACCTCGAAGGATGTATTTATGTCGGTGCGCAAATCAATGACGATTTGTTCTTACATACACTCATCAAGAAAAAGGGCTGAAGCGACCGCTCTGGTAGACTCTGGAGCAACCGAAAATTTTATGAACCTGAATTACGCAAAGTGGCTGGGTCTACCAATGAAAAGGTTGAGCCACCCCCGGCAGGTCTACAATGTAGACGGCACTCTCAATCGAGGCGGCTCCCTAGAATTCTTTACGGACGTACAAGTTCAGACGGGCACGAATTGCACGAATATGAGGTTCTTCCTCACGAATCTGGGGGATCACAAACTGATCCTGGGATACCCATGGTTCGCCGCCGTCCAACCAAAAATCGATTGGCTCCAAGGATGGCTCAACCATTCTCAACTCCCCATTATCATACGAAGCCCTGACGCAGCCCGAGCCAAATTCCTTCCCCGAACCGCGGCGCCGACTCGATGAGAGCAAGACCCAATTTTCATAGCACGAGTCGAATGGCTTGGTCCCCAGTGACGAGACACCACCCCAAATCCAATACCAACCCGCTATCAACGCCATCACAAAGTCTTTAGCGAGCAAGCGGCTCAACGCTTTCCAGAACCAAGAATTTGGGACCACGCCATCGAACTCAAACCCGACGCCCCAAGCACCATACCCAGAAAGGTCTACGCCCTCACCCAACTCGAACAGGAAGAGTTGAAAAAGTTCGTGCAAGAGCACATGAAGAAAGGTTATATTCGCCTGTCCAAAAGCCCTTACGCCGCCCCCTTCTTCTTCATCAAGAAGAAAGACGGAAAGCTTCATCCCGTCCAAGACTATCGACGAGTCAATCAGTGGACGATCCGGAACCGTTACCCTCTCCCGCTCATTCCCCAATTAATCAACAAGGTGCGCTCGCACACCCTCTTCACAAAATTCGACATTCGTTGGGGATACAACAACGTGAGGATAAAGCAAGGGGACGAATGGAAAGCGGCCTTCATCACGAACCAAGGGCTGTTCGAACCAACGGTGATGTTCTTCGGGCTCACGAATTCCCCAGTGACTTTCCAAATGATGATGGATGCCATCTTCGCAGAAGAAATGCGAGAGGGTTGGCTAGTCATTTATATGGACGACATGCTAATCGCGACCGACGACGACCCCGATTTCCACGAACTATGCGTCCATCATGTCCTCACAAAATTAGCGAAACACAATCTATATCTGAAACCCGAAAAATGCATATTCGAGCAACGGCGAGTCGACTTCCTGGGAGTAGTCCTCCAACATGGCACAATTCACATGGACCCTGCGAAAACCCAAGGAGTCGCCGACTGGCCACGACCGACCAACGTGACCGAAGTCAGAGCGTTCTTAGGCTTTACCGGTTTTTATCGATACTTCATCCCGAACTACTCAAGAATCGCTCGCCCTCTGCTAGACCTCACAAAAAAGACCACTCCATGGCACTGGGAAAGCGCACAAATGAACGCCTTCGAACTCCTGAAGACCCTCATGTGCAGAAGACCAGTCCTTGCCCAACCTGACTACACAAAGCCGTTTATCCTCCACACAGACGCATCGGGATATGGCGTGGGAGCCATACTCTTACAGGAGGGTGACCCCAACCCAGAACGCCCCCTCAAATTTCGCCTTCACCCTATCGCATACTACTCAGCCACCTTCATCCCCGCGGAATGGAATTATGACATCTACGAACGGGAATTACTAGCAGTCGTCAAAGCACTCAAACACTGGAGACAACACCTAGGGTTCACCCGGCACCCCTTCACGATAGTCACCGACCATGCAAATCTCGCCTTCTGGAAAGAACCAAGAGACCTAAATAGGCGCACAGCCCGCTGGCACGCCCTCCTCCAAGACTACTGGTTCAACATCCAAGTAACACCAGGAAAGTCTCACATGGCAGCAGATTTTCTATCGCATCCGCCCCTAAAGGACAAGGGCGAAGGAGACAACAAACAGGTGATTGTCCTCCCAGAAGCGCTATTTGTCGACTCCCATCACGAAATCCCCGACGAACATCGAGGACTAGCGAAAACCGCTCCAGTTGAACCTGCACCATGACACCCCAAACCGCCGTCACGAATTTGAGTATTTGACCTAGACTCAATCCATCAGGACCTCGAGGACAACATCCGGTGGTCACAGAAGCAGCACCCGCTCCTCATGGACAAATGGAAAGAAACCTTTCACTGCATGCAGGAAGAACAGTCACACCGCGTTCCCAAGTGGACCCAATCAGGTAAACTAGTCATTCCCCCAGATCTCGAACTCAAGCGACGCATCATGACCCACACCCACGATGCACCAATGGCAGGACATCCAGGTAGGGACAAAACCCTCCGTCAAGTAAAGAGAGACTTCTGGTGGCCTGGCATGACTGCGTGGATAACGGACTACGTCGAAGGATGCGGCGAGTGCCAACAAAACAAGATCCGCACTCACCACCCCAGAATCCCCATTTACAAAATCGACACTCCCCCGGACGCCAAACCCTTCGAGCGCATAGCTATGGACCTCATCACCGGTCTGCCCAAAAGCCACAGCCATGATGCGATCCTGACTATAGTGGACCACGGCTGTTCGCGAGCGGCGACCTTCATTCCCTGCTCCACCACCGTCACAGGCCCCGATATCGCGCAAATGTACCTCGACAACATTTACCGCTGGTTCGGACTGCCGAGGAAGGTCATCACCGACCGGGACCCCCGCTTCACCTCGCATTTCGGTCGAGCCCTCACGGCAAAGCTAGGGGTCCAACAGAACCTATCAACGGCATTTCACCCCCAAACCGACGGGCTCGCCAAGCGAACGAATCAATGGATCGAACAGTATCTCCGCCTGGTAACGAGCGCACAGCCGAACGACTGGAGCAAGTGGCTCACCATCGCCTTGGCAGTTCACAACGACCGAATCAACTCCACGTTGAAAATGACGCCCAATCAAGCCTTGTTAGGATATCGACCCATTTTATACCCGAACCAGATCCTGGGAACGAACAATCAAGAAGCAGAAGCCCGAACTGACGACCTTCTCCAACGAAGGGCGCAGGCTATGGCGGCCATCAATCAATCAGCGCGCGCAGGAGAGATCCAAAAAGACACGTTTCAAGTTGGGGAACAAGTATGGCTCGAAGCGAACAATCTGAAACTTCCGTATCAGACCTCCAAACTAGCCCCGAAACGTCAGGGACCCTTCAAGATCATCAGAAAGATCTCCCCTGTGGTGTATCAGTTGGAACTCCCAGCGTCTTGGACCATTCATGATGTATTCCACGCCTCTCTCTTATCACCCTATCGCGAAACTCCCGCTCACGGACCCAACTTCCACCGGCCACCACCCGACTTGATCGGAGACGAAGAAGAATACAAAGTGGAGGCCATTATCAATCACCGGTTCAAGGGTAGAGGCCGACAGCTCCAATACCTGATCAAATGGAAGGGGTATCCACATAGCGACAATACCTGGGAGCCCAAAACGGCCATATTCTGTTGGAAGGGTAGCCCCCCCGCGCATCGTGTCCCATGTATGGACAATAGTAGTAATAGCCATACTCATTTGTTTCATACTCTTCTTTACATACCTTGGACATTCACTTACCCGTTTCGCCCTTTGGCATCCAATACGCGTACGATACTTAACGTTACGACATCGGTTTGTTGTCCTCAGTTCTTCTTTCCGAGAACTGAGGTTAGTACTCTATTAGACTACTAGGTATTCACACCAGACTAACTCATACATAGATCGCGTTTACTCGCAACAGGTAGTTAGCCACAAATGTAGTTCTTCTTTCCGAGAACTGAGATCGCGTTTACTCGCAACAGATTATGGGACCTGGACGTCTCTGAATTAATACCACTAAAAATCCCAAAAACGCCGCATACACTCACCTCACAGATGGGTCGTAAACGTAACGCTCAGTCACCACCCCAGGGACTGCTTGAAGACGACAACATGCATACTCCAGGGCCCACGACCCCTGCGAAGTTCCTACCATTCGCAGCACCGTCCGCACCAAGCAAAATGGCACCGCCACACCTCAACCAAGGTATGGCGCCCCTTGCCATGCCCAGACATGCCGCAACGGCCGTTCCTCCTTTTGAGGAGAACGGAGTGGACTTCCTGCATTGGAAACATCGCATGAAGTTAGCGCTCGAGTTACGCGGAACATGGGAAGTGGTAGAGGGTACTTACCCCAAACCAGACCACTACGCGGACCCCGATGCACACGCCGACTGGTTCCTGTGGGACCGCGACGCACAACAACTCATTGCCATGAGCGTAAAGGGCGAGGCCATGAACCAGGTCCTCCTGTGCAGCAGCGCAAAAGACTGCTGGGCCTCCCTGGTAAAACGTTATGTCGGCAAAGGGGAAAGCCAAGTCGCACACCTGATGAGCGACCTGTACCGCAGCACGCTGAATGACTCAGAGCCAATGGAGCCACAAATTAATCGCATACTCCTGGCGGCCCAATCCCTTAATTCCCTCGGTCACCATGTTACCGACACGACACTTGCGTACCAACTCGTCTTGGCACTGCCGGACTCCATGGAAACGCTTAAGTGCATCTTGTACCAAATCAAGCCGTCCGACATGACCACCGAGCACATCTCGACAAGGATCGTTGAGGACCAAAAACGTCGGATCCGCGCCTCGGGAGAGTCTGTAACTGTGTTCTTTGCCAAGTCAGCAGCCAAAAAGGGTTGTGGCAAAGGAAAAGACAAGGATAAGGACAAAGAAAAGGAAAAGTCAGACGACAAGGACAAGAAACGGTGTACCCACTGCAGATACATCGGACACGACAAGTCGGAATGCCGAAAGCTCAAAAAGGAGCAAGAGGAGAAGGCCAAAGCAGCCAGCTCCTCAACTGCAAATGTCGCAGTTGCCCCTGACGCTAACGCCTCTACGGCTACAGCGAACTTGGCGCAGGCAGACATACCACTGTCTGGTGTCACTTGTCTTTATCTTGCGTCAACCGATCTGAACCCGACTCCTTGAAATACACGCGGTGGCAGCACAGAACACATCCTAAAAACGCAGGCCGAATTGAAAGAGTCAAATGTGTCAAATAAATGGATTATGGACTCGGGTGCCTCACGCACCATGTGTTCGCGCCGCGAATGGTTCACGCACTACGTCCCCCTCCAGTCCCCCATTAACGTTGTTCTTGGCGACGAAAGCTCGATACCTGCACCAGGTGTCGGCCGCATCACCGTCCGCATGCGTGCAGAAAATAAATGGACTCACAGCATCTTCCAAGATGTCCTTTACGTCCCAAATCTCCATGGGAATCTCCTCTCCGTCCCACACCTCGCAGACTGCGGCGCTGAAGTCAGCTTCAAAGGGAAACACTGCAGCGTCCTCAACGAGCAGGGGGAACTCATTTGCGAGGGCCACCGGCGCGGAACACTGTACGTGATGGACATACAAGTCCCCCGACCTGAAACTGCCCGAATCGCTGGTGTGGAAGATTTCCCATCAGAAGGCGATAATGCCCTGATCTACGCCCTCGCTGCTCGATCCAACGTGTCCAAGGCAAGCCTTGATGTCTGGCACAGACGTTTTGGTCACCTACACATTGATGCCGTGCTTCGAATGCTGCAAAAAGGGATGGTCAAAGGGATGGAAATCTCAGACAAATCGCCACGCACTCACCCTTGTGAACCCTGCCTCAAAGGCAAACAGACCCGAGCCGAGATCAGCAAAATCGCTGAAGATCGCTCCGATGTCATACTCGGGCGAATCCACTCGGATCTCTGCGGGAAGCAACCCACTCGTACTCACCATGGTTTCGAGTATTTTGTAACCTTCACCGACGATAAATCCCGAAAAGTCGGTATAGCGGGCTTACGAAAAAAGTCTGAAGCACTTCACCAGCTCAAAGTGTTTATTGCGCACGCCGAGCTGCAAACCGGGCACAAAGTCAAAATTGTTTGCTCAGATGGGGGTGGCGAATACGACAGCCGCGAGGTAACTCGCTTCTTGCAGGACAAAGGGATTAGTCAGGAACTTACCACACCAGCCACGCCTCAACACAACGGCGTATCGGAGCGAATGAACCGGACACTCCTTGAGCGAGTCCGATCAATGCTAGATGATGCTGACCTCCCCGATTCCTTTTGGCTCGAAGCGGCCTTGTACGCTGCGCATATACACAACGTCACTCCCACACGAGCACTGGACGACATGACGCCCGAAGAATGTTGGAGCGGTACAAAGCCAGACGTATCACGTCTGCGAGTTTTTGGTGCTCGGGCATTCGTCCATGTTCCCAAAAAGCACCGCACCAAACTCTCTGCCCGTTCACTCATATGCCAGTTCGTAGGCTTCGCGCCAAATCGCCGTGCTTATCGCCTTTATCACCGCACCTCCCGTCGATTCCTCGAGTCCTGCGACATCGTCTTCGATGAAGGGGGCCCTGCGCCACTCTTCGAGCGTGTCATCCTCGAACCCAATCACGCAGACGGAACTGAGACCGACAAAGAAGAAGGTGATATAGAAATCGTACCGACCGAACCAGAGCCCACAACCAGCACCTCACTCGCTGCGAATCGCCCTAAGCGGACGATACAACCACCCATCCGTGATGACGACCCTCGCTACTCTGTCACCTCCTACGGCCCACGTAAACCGAAGATCGCACAGGCAAACCTGGCTGATGGGGAACCACTCACTGACCCTCGATCCTATGCCGAAGCGATGGCTCGCCCAGATGCGAACGAATGGGAGGCAGCCTGCATGGCCGAGATGAGCGTATTCGACCACATGGGGGTCTACGAGATTGTCCCGCGCCCCAAAGACCGAAAGGTTGTGGGTAGCAAATGGGTTTTCCGCATTAAACGCGGCCCTGACGGGGCCATACAAAAATACAAGGCGAGAATAGTTGCCCAGGGCTTTACTCAAATCGAAGGAATCGATTTCGATGAAACTTTCGCTCCAGTCGCTAAATTAGCGTCTCTACGGACCATCCTCGCTCTTGCTGCTGAACAAGACCTTGAAGTCCATCAAATGGACGTGAAATCAGCCTATCTCAACGGCAACCTCTCTGAACAAATTTACATGGAGCCACCACCTGGACTTGAAGTCCCTGAAGGCTCTGTCCTACATCTAAAGAAAGCAGTGTACGGGACGAAGCAAGGCGGACGAGTATGGTACGAAGATATCCGCGACACACTCAAAACGATGGGTTATCAGCGCACCGAAGCCGACCATGCCATCTTCTCCCGAAACAACAACAACACGCTCTCAATCATCGCGCTGTACGTCGACGACATTACCATGGTGTCGAAAGACTTAGGCGTGATCAACCAGGACAAAAACATGCTCAAGCGCCGCTACGAGATGACAGACCTAGGAGAAATGTCTTGGATTTTGGGGGTACACATCACTCAGAACCGTTTGGAAGGATGGATAGCTCTGTCCCAGGAGAAATACATCAACGAGATTCTTGACCATTTCGAGAAATCGGACGTCCGTCCAATATCCACCCCCACACTCCCTAATGAGCATTTAGTCAAGCTCCCATCTCCAGAAGTCAATGTGAAGCTATACCAACGCATGGTAGGCGCGCTGATGTACACCATGCTTGGAACTCGCCCGGACCTAGCCTACACAGTTGCCACACTTGGGCGCCATGCTGCAAACCCCGGAGACGACCACCAGCAAGCCCTCGACCGCGCATTCCGATACCTCCGTACCACCAAGAACAGTTGCTTGGTATTCCAGCGCGGAACCCCTGACAGCTCGACTCTCACCGGATACGTGGACGCCGACTGGGCAAGCGATGTGAACGACCGGAAATCCACTTCCGGATTCGCATTCATGCTGTCTGGAGCTGCAATCAGTTGGAGTTCGAAAAAACAACCCTCTGTAGCACTGTCCAGTACTGAAGCCGAATACATCGCCGCAGCACATGCAGCAAAAGAATGCATTTGGCTCAGGCGACTACTCATGGAGCTTGGCCTCCCTCCTCACTCGGCAACCCCTCTCCACATGGATAATCAATCCGCCATCGCCATTGCTAGAAACCCTGAATTCCATGACCGGACAAAACACATTGAAGTCCGACACCATTTCTTGCGGCAAAAGGTAGAAGGCGAGGAGATCACTCTCGTGTATACCCCCACCGGGGACCAAACCGCGGATATCCTCACCAAAGGACTTAGCCGCGAAAAGCACGAGAAATTTTCAAGGAAAATGGGGTTACGCCACTTGGGGTGAGGGGGCGTGTTGGAAGGGTAGCCCCCCCGCGCATCGTGTCCCATGTATGGACAATAGTAGTAATAGCCATACTCATTTGTTTCATACTCTTCTTTACATACCTTGGACATTCACTTACCCGTTTCGCCCTTTGGCATCCAATACGCGTACGATACTTAACGTTACGACATCGGTTTGTTGTCCTCAGTTCTTCTTTCCGAGAACTGAGGTTAGTACTCTATTAGACTACTAGGTATTCACACCAGACTAACTCATACATAGATCGCGTTTACTTGCAACAGGTAGTTAGCCACAAATGTAGTTCTTCTTTCCGAGAACTGAGATCGTGTTTACTCGCAACATATTCGCGGACGAACTAATCCGGGAATATCACAAACACAGCCCACTACACCCACATAAAAAGGGGGCTCGCGTCGCAGTTACCTCGCTACCAAACTGGCCCCCTCCAAAGTCGACCCTCTCTTTGCCCTTCCAGTCTTTTGGGGATTGCCAGGCCTCGAGCTACCTCCAAACCCTTGGTTGCAGTTCCACCTCCAGACTCTCGCCGACCACTTCGAATGCAAGCGTAGAATGTCCCAAAACCCCGAGCCTGCCTCTCCCCAATCTGCCAGCTCCTATGCCGTCCCTCACATCACCGGGGCTCCCCTCTCGCCACGCTCTACCGCCTCCCTCTTGGCCACCAACCCCCACGTCCCCGAAGAGACTATGCGCCAAATCGCCGCCGGTCTTCTCCAAACCATCAAAGAGCGCGAGACGGCCCACAACGCCGAAGTCTGGGAGCTCAGAGAAAAGCTCCTCCGTCTCGAGGAACTCGTGGGCGACGAAGACTCGGACGAACCCCCCGAGGGATATGTCCGAAACAACGGCAAAATCGCAAACTTCGACATCCCCATGGACGATGGGCTTTACCTCCCCGCCAAGTGGGTCAAGTTACACGGCGGGGATTATACCAAGGCCCTCGGACTTACCGGCAAGGAGTTCTCGACCGAGACTCCCTACTCGATGGAGATTTACACGTCGTCCGACATCCGCCTCAACGAGGTCCCCGAGCCGCTCCCCCTCTGGGTCCAGACTATCATCGAAGGGCGCACCACAACTTTCAAAGCCCTCCGCCGAGGCGCCATTGAGCTCGAAGACTGGGGGATCGTGGCTGACCTCACCCGCGCTCACGACATCTACCTCAAGGCCCAAGAAATGGAGTTACAGCAGGACCAAATTGAGGCTGACCTCAGTCTTCTCCAAGAAAAGTACGTCCTCGCCCGCGGACGTCTCGAGCTGGCCTGCGTATCGAAGCGCCTCGCCCGCCAACAGTACTTGGTCCCTGCAGTACTTCGGGACAACGAAAACTTCCCCCGAGTTCCACCGAAGGGCAAAAACGTAAAGCGGGGTCGCTTTGCCATCTAGAAGGAGGGTGATGTCACCGGCTCCTGGGACGGCTAGCTTGTATGCCGTGGACCGGGGTAAGTTCTAGAACCGGCGTTATGATACTCCCCGTTGATACGTACCTTCTGATGTGGCTTCTGTTCTGATGTGATGGGTTGATGCGCCGACCGCCGCCGACTGTGATAGTTTGATGTACCGTTGTTCTGGCTTTATGGGCATAGCCTCCCCTGTACCTATTTATACGTGCCATGTACCAGTAGGACTCGCTAAGTCAAGTCTTTCGTCGCTATACACTGTTGTTCCCCCGTTCAGGGCTCGCTGTCAAAGACAAGTCGTCTTTGCGGCTGACCCTCGTCTTTCCACTCAGAGCGAAAGTGATCTTGGATCTTCCTTGACCGCCCTCGTTCTAAGTAGGGGTCGTACTCTTCTTCAAGTCATACCCGGTATACGGACGGGTTCATGTTCGGAGTAGCAATCGTCATCATCGTCTTCACGATCGTCTTCATCGTCATCTTATCTTCTCATTGCTACTAAGTGAGCTGGTGAAACTGTAGCAGTGACACAAGCAAAACCCCTGTCTCTGTCGCCCAAGTAATAACTTGGAGGAATGACTTAACGGACGTAATCGAGCGACCACACTCAGCCCCTTCGGATTTTTAAGACGTTCCACAGCCGCACTGTCTGTAGGAACGGTTCGCTTTCCCACCCACGCTACCCTGAATCGCTATGCGATTCTAGATACTCTTGGCTCGGACCCTGTATCTCCGGAAGTGATTAGAAATATACGTTCTCCTTCCATTGCACTCTGAGTGTTCCTTGTTGGGAAAATCAGTGGGAAAGAAATCAGTGCACATGCGCTAGTGGATAGCGGCGCTGAAGGAATGATAATCCATGAAAACTTCACCAAATGACACAAACTCACCCTGCGAACCCTCAGACAACCTCTACCAGCCCAAAATGTTGATGGTTCAGAAAACAAAGGTGGATTGATATCCCATGCCACAATCCAACGACTCAGGATTGGAAAACCCCTGACACAACACGATGAACAAGCAGAATTCTACGTCACTAACATCGGAAATTATGACATCATCCTCGGAACTGATTGACTACGCCACCACAACCCAATCATCGATTGGGAGAAAGACACCCTCGAATTATCTCGCTGCCCCAGGACATGCAAAGTTACCAAGCAACCACCCCTTTGCCACTCCATTGCATTCAAAGCATCAAAATCAACCACGAAGACACACTGATGAACCGAACTTTCCCTTGCATGCGGCAATCACATTTATTGCCACAGAACACAAAGACCCCCTCAACCTCGAAGACAAACTTGAACAAGCCTTCCGAACTGCAGCGATCTGTATACGAGCAAAAACCACCACAGCCACGCAACTAGCCCAGACCATGAAAACCCCACGTCCATTGGAAGAAATCATTCCCCCACAGTTCCTCCAGTACAAATGCATCTTCAATGACCAAGCCGCCCAACGCCTACCCCAGCGGCGTCCATGGGACCACGGCATCGAATTAAAACCTAACGCCACCAGAAAGGACTGTGGGATTTACCAACTAACCCCAGACGAAATGAAAGCCCTAATGGAATTCCTAGCAGAACACCTACGACGTGGAACCATCCGAAAATCTAATGCCCCAGTAGCAAGCCCCTTCTTCTTCGTAGAGAAGAAAGGCGGATCTCTCCGACCAGTCCAAGACTACCACGCACTCAACGAAGTGACAGTCAAAGATGCTTACCCACTACCACTTATCCCTGAACTAATCGATAAACTCCAAGGTGCACGCTATTTACCAAATTTGACGTGCGATGGGGATACAACAATATCAGAATCAAGGAAGGCAACGAATGGAAAGCCGCCTTCAAAACCCCATTGGGGCTCTATGAACCTCTTGTCATGTTCTTTGGTCTCTGCAACTCCCCCGCAACCTTCCAACGCTTCATGAATATGGTCCTACAGACCTTATTGAAGAAGGACAAGTCGTAGTCTACATGGACGACATCCTCATCTTTGCAAAAACCCTAGCGCAGCTGGACGCCCTCACTCACCATGTCCTTAAACTACTCCTCGCCTTTGACCTCTTTCTAAAGCCGGAAAAATGCACTTTCCAAGCCCGATCTATGACTACCTAGGCCTACAGATAGAAGAGGGATGAATCTCCATGGACCCCCTGAAAATCAGTGGCATTATACAATGGCCAACTCCCACACATGTACATGATGTACAAGCCTTCCTAGGATTCTGTAATTTCTATCGACGATTCATTAGAGATTACTCAGCCATCGCTCGCCCCCTATTTAACCTCACCAAGAAAGACACCCCATTCCTCTGGATGAACGAGCAAGAAATGGCCTTCCGCGCACTCATCACTGCATTCACAACAGCCCCAGTACTCCTATTACCAGACCACTCGAAACCCTTCTGATGATCATAGACACAAGTGAATATGCACTTGGCGCCATCCTAGAACAAGCGGATGAACTTAACCGCTTCCACCCTGTTGCCTACTACTCAAAATCCCTCAACCCAGCTGAATGCAACTATATTATCCACGACAAAGAACTCTTAGCTATTGTGACAGCACTTATGCACTTCCGACACTACCTGGAAGGTATACCAAGCACTACAGACATCTGGACAGACCACCACAATCTTCGCTACTTCATGACCAAACAAAAACTATCCCGTCGACAAGCCGATGGGCCCTCCTACTCAGCCGATTTGACTTCACCATTACACACCACCCAGGAACACATAACAAATCAGATGCACTGTCCCGGCGTCCAGATCATAAAAGGGGATGGAACACGACAATGAAGACCGTGTCCTGCTCAACCAAAAGTTTTTTGCCATCCGAGCAACTCGCCCAGGAGCAGTAGTCTCAGCAGGAGATAGAGACCTATGCCAACGCCTGAAGGACACCCAACACCACGACCAAGAGGTCACCCAAGCACTCTCCTCAATCCTACAAATGGACCTCGCACAATTGCAAAAGGATTAGAAGATTGGAACCTAGAAGAGGGCCTCGTCCTACACAAAGGAAAGATCTACGTACCCAAAGTAACAGAACTCCGGCGTGACATACTCAAACTACACCACGACGCTCGTGCTACAGGACACCCTGGACAATGGAAAACCTACGAACTAGTCAACCAAAACTACTGGTGGCCAGGAATGTCTACATTTGTTAAAAACTATGTAGAGGGATGCACAACATGCCAAGAAACCAAGAAGCTCCCCAAAACCATCGTACCCCTACAACCCAATGAAATCCCTGCCAATGTATGGCAGACCACCACCATGGACTTTATTGTCGACCTACCACCATCACAAGGCTTCGACAGCCTCCTAGTCGTAGTAGACCGCTTCAGCAAAGCAACAATCATCATCCCATGCCACAAAACTATCACCGCAGAACAAACTGCCGACCTCTACCTGGAACATGTCTGGAAAAGAACTGGACTACCCAAGAAAATTATCTCAGACAGAGGACCTCAATTTGCGGCCAAAGTAATCCAAGAACTCTGGAAACACCTAGGAGTAAAATCCTCCCTCAGCACGGCCTACCACCCCCAGACAGATGGAGAAACAGAAAGAGTCAACCAAGAACTTGAACAATACCTACGCATCTTCTGCAATTTCCAACAAGACAACTGGTCCCAGCTCATCCCATTCATGGAATTTGCCCACAACGCACGACCACACCATGCTACCAAAAGACCCCCTTTCGAGGTGTGGTATGGATTCACCCCTACGTTCATTCCCCCCTACTATTTGCAACCAAATTCCCAGCGGTAGAGGAACGTCTTAAACACATGGAACAGATGCGAAGTGAAGTCACCGCCGCCCTAAATAATGCAGCAGAAGTCATGAAATCTTCCCGACCGGACGGCCCCACATATCACTTCAAAGAAGGCGACTCAGTGTGGCTAGAAGCCACTAATCTAAAGACAACCCATCCCAAAGCCAAACTAGCACCCAAGAGATATGGCCCATTCAAAGTCATCGCCGCATACCCTGTCAACAGTAAACTGGCACTCCCCAAATCCTGGAAAATTCACCCGGTCTTCCACAATGCCCTTCTGAAACCCTACCAAGAAACCACTGCCCATGGCCCCAACTTCACCCGACCTCTCCCAGAAATCATCGACGATGAAGGAGGACACTACGAAGTCGAAGGGATCCTGAAGTCACGTGCTACCCCTAACCGCAAAGGGATACAATACCTAGTCAAATGGAAAGGCTACCCCTCATCAGAAACTCATGGGTCGCCGCAGGAGACATGAAGAATGCCCCAGAACTCACTTCCGTTTTCCACACCCGCTATCCAAAGATGCCAAAACCAGGAATTAAAATCTTGAGTCTGCAGGTGCAGATGAATCTTAAAAAGGGGATCCTGTCACGAACAGTGACCTCTGGAACCACAGGAATCAAAGGGGACGGACAGGACAATGTCCAGAGACCTCCCTGCAATGAAAAGGGACGACCCAGCAAAGGGGGACAACTCCAATGCTCCCACAATGCCCCCCAGACCCCCAAAGCACCAGCAAGGCCACACACAAATAGATCCAAAGAGAACCCCTTGGGAAATCCCCAAGGGAATCCCCAGATCACATCTCGGACCCTAGACGATCTAGATACCTCTAAGATCGGAACAGGGGATCGCCAGAGATACAGATCTGGCCACAGATCTGCATCAATCCTAAAATACCTTGAGAAGCAAAGTGGCCACAACCCCCAAGGAAGCGCACCACAACCCCAAGCGCCCAGAATAACTCCTCCCCAACCTATTGGATGATCCAGACCAAGGACAGATGGCATTATGCCATCGGAACAACAAGACAGACCAAGAATAGCCCCTAGAGTAATAACGCTTACTAGAGTACCATCCCTGTGTATATAAGGACTCCCAATATGAGCAGACAGTCCTCAGACTGTCCATTTGTGACACTCCCATTGTCTCCTCCCCTTACTGCCTTGCACTAAGCGGCTCAGTGCCTAAGCCCTCCCCTGTACTCTCTGAAACCCCCTGTGTCCCGACACTCGACCCGTATCGTCAACCCACATCCCCTGTCCATCCAGAACCCTCCTAGCGAATTACTGTCGACCCAGCAGTAAGTTCGCCACAATTGCTCTTCATGCAGCTTTTTGTTTTCCTGGCTCTGATGTCTGTGGTTCTGCTTTCTAGATTGAATTTCCTGCTCATGGTCTTGCTTCCAAAGCTCGTCAGCACCTGTAAGGACATCAATGATATCCATGCCATATTTATTAGTGAAGTCCCAGTTGGGGACTTCACATTTCACGTCTTCGAGGCTTGAAAGAGAAGCATTCATAGCCAGCTTGGTGATGACTGTCTCAGCAAGTAGGACGTTTGGACCCCAGGCACACAAGACATAGTCACGGCACCAGGTATGGTCTTGCCATCGAGCGAGTGCTTCACAGCAGATTTTGAGTTGTTCTCCTCTTTGGCATGTCGGTGAAGTTTTAGTTTCCATCATGATATTGAGGGCATCGACATCGATGACCTCTTGAGTTGCGTCAGGGGTCAGAGAGTGTCCTACTTGTATACAATTAATCAGTGATAATACTTTCATTTCCACATCCGTGAGTATAGAATCAGGCCCAGGGTTGGCCTTCTTTCTCAGAATACAGTTGTTGCAACACGGGAACATGGATGGTGCTACATCTGAAGCATCAGCAAGGAACACTAAGGAGCGTCAGGACAGACATACCGCCCGATCTCGAGGGATTATTGAAGTAGTTGTCTGAGATATCAACCCTGCACCCATCTGCCAGACACCAAGCCTGAAGACCAGCTTCCATTTTTTTCCTGCATTCAACCTGAGCCTCGTCATTATCCAGAACAGGTGCCTGTAGGTTAGTTGAATTGAGATCCTCATCCTCGTCAGGCTTGGCCTTGATCATGAGCGATATGTCCATGGCCCGGTCACCCCTCTGGGTATTCACTTTCTTTTCTTCTTCCAGTTTCTTCCTCTTCTTCACAGTTTGAAAGACAGATGGTTTGGCGAGAAGGACCGCCAGTGCATGCTGCCCCAAACGCCCTGCATGTCCAGCACGCTAGTTTAAGACTGAGAGCGAAGTTGGCACTGCAAACTGCACAACACGTTCAATCTCAGGTATATCCATCCCCTAGAGATCGAGCAATTGGTCAGAGAAATGAAAGATAACATCATGGACATACCATTCCTGCTGCCTCTGTAGCACAGAGGATATTGACTACCCCTTGGCGAAATTCAGTCAAAACCTTGCATTTTGCCTGTGTCTCGCAGCATGCATGTAAGAAATCAACTTCATGTTGTCAATCCTCAGGTAGAAGCATCCTAAGATGCATAGAACTTTTCTGAGCCAATTCGCATGTGTTGAAAAAGACCAAAGATTGAACAAAAGAACTGCCAGAAAGTGCTTCATCAACAAGAAAGTTAAGGATGCTTAAGTCCTTTGCAGCACTCATTCTGACCAGGACTGTTGTCACATTGGGGCAGTGATTGCCTAGGTTGGCAAGAAGCGTCTCATCAACAGAGAAGCCCAACCAATAGGTAACATCAGCCCAGACATGTGGAGGGAGCGTCGCAGATGTCGCCAAGAAAGAAACAGACGTCAGAACAAAGGAACGAAGCTGGCCCAGTTCTCCAAAGTGTTTCCAAAACCCATCAGCGTCGCCCCATTGAGAGACACAATGCACTTCGTCGATCATGATTGCCAGAATGTTCTTCGTAAATTGCATCGATTGCACAAGCTTAGAGAAGGACATGTGCTCCAGGCACATCTCTGGAGACATCAATAGAATGCAATAGTCCAATCTTGAAATCGCCTAGGGACAGTATAACACCATCATGAATAGCAATCTGTCACCAAGATGCACCTCTTCGAGCTTGGGAGTCCACACATCTCTATTCACAGCTGTTGCATGCAACCCAATCTTATTAAATCTCCCTGCCCAAGTCAGCATGACAGTGAGTATAAGGGTCAGTGATGTGACTTTACATTGTACCTGGTCATGTTTGAGCGCATTCAGAGGCGATATAATGATGACCACCTTTTTCTTTGTTGGATCCACCAACAGAGGCATTATGAATGGCATGGTTTTTCCTGTGCCAGTGCCAGCAATCACAATACAATCTAGACCCAAGAGAAGAGCCTCGCAAATGTCAAGCTGCCAGTTACATGGCTCCAGTCCATTGAATGTGTCCTTGAAAGCTGATGTGATCTCTGAGCGCGTTTCTTCAGAAGAATATCCTCGAGCTGTAGTCGCCTTGGCACAAGCATCTTGAAGGACACTAGAGTCACGCTTTGGAATGGGATGCATGGTAGCAAGGGTATATGTGTTATGTATCTCGGGCCACACACATAACAACTTGTAGCATACAGCGTGTCTGACTCATGTGCTACCCCAAGATGGCTCATGTGCCAACACCTTACCATATGACTACACCCGCCCGGTTCAATGACACCAGACCCTCTAGAGGAGATCTCGACACTGATTTTTCGACTTCCGATTCAATCTCCGATAAGGGTCTGGGAACGAGACTATGTTTGTGTTATATTTGGCTGAAATGTTCGCCGCATTCACGCCGCGCTGAACAGCCCATCGTGGCGCTCCCGACTTGTCCTCAGATCTCAATTCGTCGATGATCTTCTTCGGACAAAGTCCGATAAGTGATCATCGATCATCGATCATCCCCACTCATCGTCTCCCGTTCCCGGCTCATTCCTTCAAGTTGTTCAGAAGGTTACACGCCCAGCTCACTCATTACACTTACCATGGTTGGACCTGTTACGTAATGGGTTATTTAAAGCTGAGAAGCTGTTAGGCATGTCTGTGCTCTCCTTGCTAGTGGCTCTTGAAATCTCCGCGTATCCAAGGCAAAACCAGGATTTTAAAAGCTCTACAGTAGTCAAAGCTCATGTCTGGGATACAGTATAAGTGCTACTGTACAGTATCGCAGATGCTTTCTATCCACTTGTCCGAAGCGGGGGTCACGCTGACTAGCTGCCACTGACGTTATTCAGTTACTCGATGAGCTCGGTAGCGGTACAATTGCAAGACTAGTACTGGGGGATGTAAATTCACTTAATCGGCTCCGCTTAAGAACAAAGCAGTAAAGGAAGGGCTCGCTGCAGAGCCGAGCCCGTCAACGACCGACGGCGCTTGAGCAGCACGAACGCTTCGTTACGAGTAAAAAAGTGGCCGGACCCGGGGAGACCCGAAGACGGGCTATACCGCTTCTACGGTAGATCTGGTGCACAATCGTCGTCAAGAAGTACGCTCCCACTCCCACCCCTCCGCAGCCCACTCCGGCGTATCCGTCTCGAACACGCCAAGACTCGTCGTATACCGCAGCGCATGCAGGAATATGTACAGCCTCTCCGGCGCCGGATCCGGGTGCAATGGCAAGTAGCACTCGCCGCAGTACAGAGCCCCGTCGTTTTCCTCCTGCACCGCGATCTGTGCGGCGGCCTGCTTTGCGCGCCCGCTCTCGGTCGGCGCGTCCGGGGGAGGCGCAACTCGCAAGAGCGGGTTTTCCGGAGGCGGCGAGGCGGGGTCGAGGATCGCGAGAGCCTCCTCGTCTGTGAGCACAGAGGCCTCCTGCCCGTGTGGGGCCTGTTCTCCATCTAGAGGCGATTCAGAGCCCGCCGCATGCGGCAGAGTCTCGCTCTCGCTCTCGGCCCACGCGGGCCCGCCTCGTTTGCGCCGGTTCTGGGGAGGCAACTTCTGTTGAGGCATACCCTTTGGGTGTAGCCGGCCCTTTGCCCTGAAAATGACATCGCGCCACCGTGACCAGTCTTCGTCCTCGTCCTTTCCGAGCAAGAAAGACGATAAGTATAGAGCGGCAGTGGTATCGACATTCAATTCTTACCTTCATGTTGCGCAGGCGAGTGATTATTCCCACTGCCTCTGCTGACAGTAGGACTGGTGATCCCATGCCGATATCTTGTCCAGTCTCACGTGGAAGGGTTGTGACACAGAGGCGACTGATGCGGTGTTATTTTCAGGCGACCCCGCCGCGTTGGTCCGAGTTGAATCTGTGTCGGATCCGACCAGATGCGGAGGTGGGACTGGTGGAGCCCGTTCATCGGACGGTGTCGTGTCGATGCCGCCCTTTCCTAGGTTTGGCCCCTGCACGCAGTCAGATCAGAGATGGTGGATAACCGAGAGAACGCGCCCAAATTTTCGTTTCAGAGTAGACGGGGTCATTGGCGATCGGGTGGCCGAGGTATTGGAGGTGGACACGGATCTGGTGAGCTGGCAAGATCGTTGGCAGGTCCCAAACACGGCATTCAACTCGATGACGTACAACGACCTGTCAAAGGGCGACCTGCATGTGATTTAGGTTTCCCATTGAGATCGAGGATCGGAATGACAGCTACGCACAGAGAAGCACGCTCGTGTTTGTACTTCTATCATAGTGTAGCAGTTTGAACACGGTCTTCGCGAACTTTGCCAGACACAAATCGGTCAATACATTTCCAACGGGCAACTTGTACGCGCGTACTTTGCCATCCGGATGCACGATATTCAATCCCATCTGACGGTCGACGGTGAGCAGAGGCTGTTCTACGACAACCTCCTCCGCCGGAAACTCGCCTGAGCAGCGTGCTATGTACTCCTTCTTGACCTCCCCTTGCACAAACTCCCGCGAGAGAGTGTGAGCGAGAGGCGAAGAAAGTCCGATGATCATCAGCCCCGAAGTGAGGCGATCTAGTCGGTTCACGGCTCAAAACACGCAAAGTCAGCATGAGCATGCCAAACAGTCAAGGGCGCTCGAACAGCCTACTTACTGTAGACCTTCGGGTATCCGAACTCCCGCTGAAGGATCTCCACGAGGGAGAGATAAAAATAACGCCCAGTCGCGTGGACAGGCTAAAAGCGCGTCAGGTCAGAAACGTCTTCGAGCCGGTATTAACGCACGATGCTGCCTGGCTTGTCGATCACGATGAATTCGCGCTCTCTGTCCTCGTGCAGTATCTTGACGGGTTTAGACGTGACCGGTGGCTCGTGCCGATGAACAATGTTCTCGATCCGATCGCCGTTACGCACGATGGTGTCAGGCTTCGCAATCTTTCCGTTGATAGTAGTCACGCCAGACTCGAGCGCATATCTCTGCATAGTGCGCGTGTACGCGCGCGATGCCTTCTCAGTACCATTATCCAAAACAAAAAAGCAAAACGCACGGGGTACCACATACATAATACTCAATCGAGCGGTCTCGAAACTCGGTGGAGACGATCTCGAGTATTTCCCTGTCCAGCCAGCGACCTTGGCCATGGTCGTATAGGGATACCAATACGGCGCAATCTTGCGCAACCCAGGTCGCGCTGGGGCCGGCGCGGGCGCGGGCGCAGGCGCAGGGACGGCATCCGGCGCCATGGAGGCGAGGAGCATGCGACGGAAGACGTGTCTGAACTGGTCCCCTGGCGGCACTAGGATAAGTGGGAGATGGATCTTGTTCGTGTGGAAGGGAAAGACGGGTAGCGACGACTCCAGCTTCAATGATTTCGTGTAATTTATAACTAGAGAACGCAGCTTGAATTCGATCATAAGTAACCTACGTACATCCATCCTCGTTTGAGAGCTGACGACGCACCGCCAGTGTTTTGAACACGCAGACGGCAAAGCAGACGGCAAGGCGTGACTGCCTCGCTCCGGCTCCGACACGATCCTTACAGTAAAACCCGGGCCGCTACGTCCGACGAGAGTGTACTTACTTACAATTCAGTTGTACCGACTTTATCAATTCCCAATCCAATCAAACTTGTACAACACGGTCAATTAAAAGAAAATATTCCCGAGGCAGTCTGCTCAGAACTTGCGTGAATAAACTTTAGCTAACGTCACCCAACCATGTTGGCTGTGATAATAAGTTCCTTCGCACGCTCATCACGAGGCAGGATACTGCATCTAAAGCCCACCGGACGACTGCGACAAAAGTTCACATTAGCGAGTGCGTTTCTTTGCGCCGGGTCCTAGCAAGTATGCCAATCCGTACCTCGAATTCGCCCCGCTATCTTCAAGCGATACGGGATTTCGTTGCCGAGCTCGTCTTTAGGCGGGCCGACGCAAAACACGGCAAGGATACACGAAAGGGCAATGAACAAACTCGAGTCGACAAAGTGGCGAGCGGGACAGAGCCGCCGACCGAAACCGAAGGCCGAGGTCAACAGCGGATCGTCCTGGAAGGCCCCGTCGGCATCAAGGAAGCGCTCTGGCTTGAAAGCGAAGGGTCCGGGTAGGCGGTGGGATCATGGAGCATTCCCCTGACGAGAAGATCAGAGAGACAGGTGCACGAATAAATTTGCCTCCCATACCATGCGTTTGCAATTACTATGGCACCTACGTAGGTTGGAGCATTAGTATTGATCTTCAGAGTCGGGAGACAAACGGCGATACCTTTCGGGATCAGATAGCCCTCATAAATGTCGTCTTGAGTTGTTGCGTGAGGAACGCCTGAGAAAGTTCACATTGGCCTTCGAGGATTACAAATTCGGGAGACATATCACCAACCGACTGGCGTCGCCATACTCCATCTCATGACCTCCCTACACAAAGCATCTATATATGGCAATCGAGGACGGTCGTTGTAATCAGGGAGGCGCAGGCCTCCAGTGACTGCGTCAAGTTCCTTTTGAGCACGCGTCTGGACTTCTGGGTACAAAACGAGAATGCGGAAGAACGCGATTATCGTCAGACCTGTCTAGACAGGATGTGAGACTTGACCATGTTTAGCCATGACCTGAAAGCGTATCCTCTCACCGAATCCGAACCAGCTACGGGTGGGCGCCGCGGCCAAGTGGGCAGTGTCAGAAAATCAAATCATTGATGGAAGTGCCAGTGAAGCCGAGGTGCTTACCCGTGTACATCGAGCCCAGTACTCCCCTCAACACAACCTCCGCGTTCTCTCTCTGTGAACCTTGCATCTTTTCGATATCCTGCAGATTTTCGAGCGCCAAAGACGGGCGCGCGGTGCCATTCCTCTATCCGGGGCGGCATTACCTCATCTCAGACGCGCTTTTCGCCTCCCAAGAGGACAAATGACAAACGCACGAATCCGTCCTTGACAAATTCCATCGGGTAGCGGAGCACGTCCTGTCCGGCATCGAATCCCGCCCGCGCTGCGGGCTGATAACTCAGCCACGGGACCCACGCGGGAATATGTTTCACTGAAATTAGGCCCTTTGAGTCGGTCGCCCGTGCGGGTCGCAACGAGAAACTTACGGATCGGTATTTCGTTAACGAGAACGGTCCCGGGCAGCACCGCGCCCCCAAGCTCGGCCATCTTCCGGGCTACGACGAGCAGGCGGTCGTTGTAAGTTTTCACATCGTACCCATATACCAGGGACATCAACAGCTTTGCTTGATACCTGTTCATGATGTTGTCCGAATACGTCAGCGATCTCTATTTCCATCAGGTTGATGGCTAACCCACAGTCCAATCTGATGATGGAAGGACTCGGGATCCGAAAGGAGTTGGTAGAGCAGATCGTGCGTTTTCGCGAGCTGCATAGGCCGGTACTGCACCACCGCACTCGCACGGAGACTACGGTCTAACAGTTTGCGTCCTTCCCGCCAGTAGTCGCCATACGGAGTAGTAGGATGAAACCACTCCCACTCCATCCTTATTTGACGACAGGTCCGTTAGCGCGTCAGGAAACGGGAAGCAAGACACGTACATCTGGTAGAAAGGCATGAGATGGCGATCCGAATAGATATTGCCGCGCTTCTCGAGCAAATCCTTGGCTGTCTTTGGCGAGTTGAGAATGACTATAACCTGCCCTAGGATTTTGACTGAAACAATATCTCCTGTATCCTCCCAAAGTGAGCCCATGGACTATTGGAAAACTGAACATCTCATACCATACTTTCGACCCCACTCGGTGAAGGTCAACCAAACAAAGTTCTTTGGAAACGTCAGGAAATGGCCAACTATTGGCAACCCTGGAGGTCCTGGAGGATAAGGGAGTCGACTTCGTTGGCGTCGATAGTCGAAGGAAATGGCGAGGGCTACAAGAGCCACACACACAAGGACGTCTAAAACTATGATCGATGACACGAAATACATGATGCCGTATTGAATAAACAAAGAGCAACGGCGGATAAGGCAGTGATAGTTGGTGCAGCTGCAGAACGGGGACCTGTTATACAATAGACGACAGGACTCTCGTACTGTTAAATGAGCATCGTGACTAAAATTTTCGGGACAGGACTCACTCGCCAGGACCATCACACAGGTTCTTGTTGGTCATGACCATTCATACTTTCCCTTGCTTTTACATAGTCAATTTTGGCGTGTTTCGGTCATGAGCGGGGTGATATTCGCTCGGAGGCTCGGAGCCGCCTAAAGCACTTGGCAGGGCGAGAGGTTGCTTTGTGCGTTGACGCCCATAAATCAGGGGTTGAGAATAAGAAGGCGCTCCAAGAGGCGAGGGAACCATGTTTTGGATTGGCACTCAGAATACATGCATACTGACTTTGCATCAGCGAGGGTTGGGGCGAGAGTGGCTAAGACACGTGACACCAGTCTCAAGATGGCACGTGACTTGGCAACCCCGTTATTAAAGGACTCATCCACCGCTGCCCTGCTTTACATCAAAATTTGACGACATAGCATGTCTATCCCTAGTAAAGTGAGCACATGCCTCATAAATTATAGAAGGTATGAGACGAATAAATGACGTGGGGACTTCAATGTGCAAC
>WTXJ01000218.1:0-24318 GCA_022376545.1 Russula dissimulans | reverse complement strand
TGCGGCACTGGAACTAATTTTTATGTACTTAGTCGATTAGCGTTGCTTATACTCACTTTCGTGTCTTAGATCGCTTCCTCCTGCACATACCATGTGTACGCTGGACCTCATTCATCCACACGCATGATTGTTCGCACCTACCAATACAATGGTTCTGTATTATTTACTACCGTCCGAAGACGCTCTACTTTGTAATGTTGTCAGAGAAGATGGATTACGTGCCAATCCCTCGTTGGGACCCAGAATGACGACAATTCTGCCTTGTATGCTACCGTACTTCAAATTGTGACGGCGGGCCCTCCGAGTCTTCAAGTTTTGCCGAGAGTCTAGCCACCAACCAACACAAGCTCGCGATTCTATGAAGACTTTCCAGGTGCTCACAATATCAATGCTTCTGCGTCGTAACTGATTCAGCCCGAATCGTCAATTCCGAGTCATCACCCTTCTCATCTCATCGATCAAACGCAAGGCGGTCAGTGCTCCGTAGGCCCTGCAGTCAAAATCGATTGATTCTCATGCCATTACGCTGTTGTACTACGAGTACGTCACCGTCGTCCTAGACGGAAGTATCGGGTTGTACAGTACAGTGCATTGGCGTGCATTGCATACACAATAGGACGGGACGCGGATGAGTTGAAATGCGTCTCTTGACTTGCCTTGTCATCGAGGGATCAACGAAGCGCTGTCGTTGGACAATCACGCACGACGTCAGGTCTAAAATCTCGTGGAGGGGGTAAGCTCTACTCTTTGAGTCCGGTGCGGCGGAAGGAAAACTCAATTGCGACCTCTAGATATCTTATTCGGACAGATCTTGACCTCGGCGGTGATGACAGTGCTGGATCTCATTCACCTCCTGCTGCCGCCGGCGCAGTGCCACTCGCACGTTGCACAGGGTGTTCCCCTAGGCGGTGCCCTTCATTCTTGCCCCATCTAGCCCCATCTAGCGCCGTTCCTGTGCCCAACACAGCATCTGAACTTCAATACGTGACCACATGTTCATGCATCCCTTCCCGGTGTCCCATCTTTATCTTCCCGCTTCCCAGTATTTACATGGCCTTCACGTATTCCAACCCCCAGAAAATACTCACGCTGGGTTTTTAGTTGAGAATGAAATCACGCAGTGGCCGCGGGAAACATGTCACACTTACGTACGTAATCGTTCTTCATTTAGGACCAAAAACACTGCCTCGTGGCCAATCCTCGAATTTAAGCAGCATGGTCAACATGAGGCACAGGAGCGACGCCTTATACTCTTCACCCTCCTAACACCACCATGATCATCCTTCTCGCAATTCTCGCAGCTACCCGCGCCTACCCCGTTGGCCTACAATCGCCACCCGTACTCGCTCGTGACCAACTTCAATCCCCATCTTGTAATGATCTTTATAACTGCCGCTCGCTCTGGGACATTATCCGCAGCTGTGCGGTCACAATTTCTTATGCACATGGGTCTCCGTGCATCCCAATATTCCGGGTCCCGATGAGGGATGGCCGAGGGTCACAATACGACGTGTGGGACTCATGCTTGCTACCCTTGTCGTTCCCGAAGCCATCATAGCATGGGCATTACGACAACGATTGGCTGCCGGAAAACTAGCAGAAAAATACAAAGGTGGGTCTTAAGAAGTGAGGTTGAAAATCAATCAATTTTGACCGCTAGATGCAGGAGAAGGATGGACTCTTACTCACGGATTCTTTGCGACCATGGGCGGTTTCATGGAAACGAAGGAAACCGGCCCATCCGGGTGCTGTTGCCCGATGAACTAGAATCCTATTCTCTGACGGGCAATGGGGATTTCCCAAGGCTCTCGACAATGGAGATCCAGGACAAGAGCAAAGGCGACTTCATCTCCAAAGCGGTCGTCATCCTTCAAACCAGCTGGTTTGTGATGCAATGCATCGCGCGCGGTGTCCGAGGCCTGCCGATCACCGAGCTCGAGCTCGCCACGATTGCGTTTGCGGGTCTCAACTTTGCTATATACGTGCTGTGGTGGGACAAGCCACTGAACGTGCAATGCGGGGTACGAGTGTACCGCCAACGAATAACTGACCCGCCCGTGGATGATGGATATGTCATACCCACAGATGGATTTTGGGCCGCACTTGGAAGTGCACTTTCAAAACTTCCAGCCGCGATTGTCGATGGACCATCAAAGAAGGACAACGACGGGCCGTGGCTATACCGTGTTCTCGTGTGGCCAGTCGCCAAGCCCATCGAAATTATGGCCGGCGGAGACGAAGATAGGGTGGGGAATAGGATCTACACGTTCTATCCTCGTAAATGGAATGAAGATCAAACTATCGGATGGGCCTTTATAATCCTCATCGCTGGGATTGCGTCGGCCTTTGGGGGGATTCATTGCATTGGATGGTCATTCACTTTCCCCTCTGGCACGGAGAGGACACTCTGGCGTGTCGCTTCAATCTCTATCACGAGTATCCCAATTGCGGGGTTCCTATATATATTTGTGGTAGAGTCTGACTCGCTTGTCGATTTTCGCGATTGGGTTGATGATTACGTACCTGAGGCGATCAAGTTGCTGATAGCATTATTATTCATTCCGCCGCTTTTATTTCTTTACATACTTAGTCGATTGGTGTTGCTAATACTTGCTTTCATCACTCTTAGATCGCTTACTCCTGAAACATACTATACTGTACCCTGGACCTCATTCATCCCACACATATAACCCAACTTTATGCGCCCTTCTATAGACTGACTTCATAGTATTTGATTGTGACCGCTGTCCGAAGAATGGGCCGAAGGCGCCCTCCTCTAGTTTCTAAGTTAATGTTATGAAGGGTGACTGATGCATTGTCCATGATGCATGATGCATGATGCATCAAGCTCAAGCTTCACTATCCAGGGGCTGCAGGCGCAAGCTCGGTATCCAACACAGCACCACTCGAGGAGCACTGGGAACCGCCCGGACCATCATAGGACCCCGGGCCAGACTCGGACCCAGACGTCCCCTACCACGACGGGGAATATTCTTCCCCGATCCAGCGATCTGCGCGTCCTTCTCTTTCCCCTATTCTGCTTCGTTCTTCCCTCTCTCACTGTCGCCTCTGGCACCACAAGTTGGGAACCCTCCATCCGGGACAACAAGGTCTGACAAAGAACCAGTGACGCAGTGGAAGCTCGCGGACTGGCTCAGCCGTTCGACTGGACTTGGACCTCTCATGTTACTCGAGTGGAGGAAACTGCGCAGTGGAGTCCGCGTCGCCCCAGATGACCGAATCGTTGACTATGATGAGTCCTCGGTGCGGGTCCTCGCCCCGTCGCGCGTGCCTCGTGCGAACTGCTCTGTCGACACGTGAGCGACTTGGTTCCCAGGTGCTGGAGTCGCCTCTGCCTTCCAGACCTTGGGGTCTCGTCCATCTGGCAGATGGTGCCATCCGTGTCATAGTGGATCGGGCGCTGCCAGAGATGTTTACCACAAGTTTCGCGTCATCGTCACACCACAACTGCTCAATTGGAAACCCATCATCAGGGAAACACGGTGTCTGGCGAAGAACCAGCGGCGCAGTGGATGCTCGCGAACGGGCTCGTCCGGAAGAGCAGCAACTTGAACAGGTCGACTAGATTGGGCCGCTCACTTCGCGCGTCTCACTCCGGTTGACGTTGTTCGCGTGGAGGAAACTGCGATTATCGATGACTCGTCATCGGTGTGGGTGCTCGCCCTTCTACGCGTGGGCTGACC
Organism: Russula dissimulans; assembly: GCA_022376545.1. Lineage (NCBI taxonomy): Eukaryota > Fungi > Basidiomycota > Agaricomycetes > Russulales > Russulaceae > Russula > Russula dissimulans. Next base: position 20,614 of record WTXJ01000218.1, on the reverse strand, counting down.
CTATCCGGGCATGGGCGACTCGGCACCGACGGGCTCAGTACCCCAAATAGACGAACTACTTGTCCGGCTGCCGGAAGGACTGCGTGATTTCTAGGGGAGGGAGATAGGGACTGGATCTGCATCCTGCTAAGTGAATGAGGTACTAGATGTCCCTTCGCTGGTCAAGCTATGCGTTTCATCCACCTCGTTGGCATCCATGTTTGTAGCGAACCAGGTATTGCGAGCGATGTTTACCCCTTGGCCCTTTATCATCTTCATCACCCCACACCCAATTGTCGTCTTTCGACAAGTTTGCTGGGTGTATTTACCGGCGGAATATGAGATTTAGGACTTTGAGTGCGTGCACGTGAAGCTGTGGATGGTTTGATCAAGTCAAAGGTTGGCCTCTTTCGATCGCCATTATTAATAATGACTTACGACGGATGAGTGGAGTCCACCTTCTGCGTCGCCGCTGCTGTCGTCATCATTGTTGCCGCTCCTGTTGTTTCTACAGTCTCTGCTCCTCGAGCCGCTTCCTCGATCCGATGCCCGATGCCCTGCCATCGAGCACATCAGCACGTCTTCCTCATCGTAACTGGTCATAATCCTTGTCGACGTAAATGGCGCCTCGAGGTTTCGCGACCTGGTGGGACGGCGGGGCCTCGTATCTGTCTGCTCCCGCGGCCACCAATAGCACTGCCAGTGGGAGCATGGGACTGTGCACGACGTGGCGGTTGGTCCCATAGATTTGACGGCGAACAGCACTTTACTTCCTGTGGAGACTAGACATCAGCGAGGTGATGACGGGTGACGGGGCAGGACGCAGAGAAGATGGCCCGCCTTTGTGATAATAGGCGCTCATCCGAGTCGTTGAGAAGACGGAGACCACAGAAGCACTGTCACTAGGCGCTGAGTTCATGCTCTCGTAGACGATTTTGACGAAGCTCCTGGTAACGTATGTCGGCTTTTGCAGAAGACCAGTCCATTGATCCAACTGCAGCACGAGGTTACGATCGACAAAATGCAAGCGAGGACAAGGGCAGGGGCTCTACCTATTGGCCCCGATGGGGCCGGAGGAAGTGGCGACATCGACTGTGGGAGAGGGTGGCACAATGGTTCGCCCATATGTGCATCTGTTGGCACATCACAGTACGATGTTCTCCTGCTTACGCATTACTCGGGCTCCGGCCTTGGAACCAATACTCCTCGATGTACACAGGCTTCTGTCCTATGGTAGAGCAGTCCTTGATCAGCCACGGTTTATTATTACATTTTAGAACGGCTCACCATCCTTCTCTAGCACCGAACAACCCGTATTGTACCAGCAACAAAATACGTCGAACCCCTGTCCTCTTCAGAAAAGCACACCACCCGTGCATTCCCAACAACAGGTTGAATCTAGCATCAAAATAAACGGAAAACATCAATCCCATGTCGGGAAAGCTATCATCGATGCCACTCAGGCTTAAAACGGAGAGCATAAACACTCACGCACAGCTTGTGGAATATTGCCCACAGGACGTCCTCTTCAGTGCAACACGCGAGCCAGAGGGCGAGCGTTCGTCGGTCCATGAGCAACATCAAGTTGGCGTAATGATGGAAGGGATATAGATGTTGCACAGTCACACGGGTGGCGGTGCTGGTGGTGCTGGATGGGAGTGGGAAGAGAGTCGGAGAGGTGAGAGCACTGTGAGAGTGGAGGAGAACGACGATGGAGGCGCTTAAATGGGTCGCTGGTGTTGAGAGATCAGATGGACCCTTCAATAGTCCACAACTTGAAGCTGACAGTAGAGTGAACGCTGTGGCTGCCGGAGTGCGAGCGTGTCGAGGATTGTGAACAGACATATTTAGCACGTTTCAATGGCCGACCTCCGAGTCTCCCGGGCCCAGCCTGTCGTTGTGCTCTTTCCCAAGCGTCTTTTTCGATGGAATCGATAGCACACCTTGAAAATACCCGGGTTAACCACTGGCACCTTCCCATGCTGTGGGCGCTCCCATCCCTGATGTTGACTTTCGTTGGGTGCTCCTTTTGCGCGACATCGAATCCATCCTACACTTCGAGCTGTTCGACCTCGTCACTCCGGTCGAGCATTTGGACTTTGCAAGGCGCGAGGAAGGTGTAGGAGACTATGTGGGTCTGGTAGAATGGGGGAAATTGCAGCACCCCTTGTTGCATATGCGTGGCTCTCCGATAGTACTGGGCGCCTGCGCTAGGCCATGGGGACCCGGGTTAGGGCAGAGTCACCCACAGTACGTACATTTGGGACCGAAAACGCTGCCTCGTGGCCAATCTTCGAATTTAAGCAGCATGGTCAACATGAGGCACAGGAGCGACACCTTATACTCTTCACCCTCCTAACACCACCATGATAATCCTTCTCGCAATTCTCGCAGCTGCTCGCGCATACCCCTTTGGCCTACAATCACCACCAGTCCTCTCTCTTTACCAACTTCACTCTGCCACTTGTAATGATCCCAATAACTCCCGCTCGCTCTGGGACATTATCCGGAGTTGTGCACTCACAATCTTCCTATGCACATGGGTCTCCGTGCATCCCAATATTCCGGGTCCTGATGAGGGATGGCCAAGGGTCACCATACGACGTGTGGGACTCATGCTTGCCACTCTTTTCGTTCCCGAAGCCATCATCGCATGGGCGTTACGACAACGATTGGCTGCCGGAAAACTAGCAGAAGATTACAAAGGTGAGTCTTAAAAAGTGAGGTTGAAAACAAATTCTGACCGCTAGATGCAGGAGAGGGATGGACACTTACTCACGGATTCTTTGCGACCATGGGCGGTTTCATGGAATACGAAGGAAACCGGCCCATCCGAGTGCTCTTGCCCTCAGAGCTGAAATCCTATTCTCTGACGGGCAATGGCGATTTCCCGAGGCTCTCGAAAATGGAGGTCGAGGATAAGAGCAAAGGCAATTTTATCTCCAAAGCCGTCGTCATCCTTCAAACCAGCTGGTTTGTGATGCAATGCATCGCGCGCGGTGTCCGAGGCCTACCGATCACCGAGCTCGAACTCGCCACGATTGCGTTTGCAGGTCTTAACTTCGTTTTATACCTGCTGTGGTGGGACAAGCCGCTGAACGTGCAATGCGGGATGCGAGTATACAAGAAACGGATAACTGACTCGCCCGTGGATGATGGAGATGTCATAGCCACAGCTGGATTTTGGGTTGCACTTGGAAGTGCACTTTCAAGACTTCCAGCCGCGATTATCCGTGGACCATTGAAGCAGGATTACGACGACTGGTCGTGGCTACTCCGTGTTCTCATATGGACAGTCATCAAGCCCATCGAAATTATGGCTGGCGGAGACCAAGATTGGGTGGAGAATAGGATCTACACGTTTTATCCTCGTGAATGGAATAAATATCAAACTAACAGATGGGCCCTTACGATGGTCATCGCTGGGATTGCGTCGGCCTTTGGGGGGATTCATTGCATTGGATGGTCGTTCACTTTCCTCTCTGGCACGGAGAGAACACTCTGGCGTGTCGCTTCAATCTCTATCACGAGTATCCCAATTGCGCTGTTCCTATCTCTATTTGTGTTGGATTCTGACCCGTTTGACGAGTTTCGCTCTTGGTTTGGTCATCACGTACCTGACATGATCAAGTGGCTAATAGTAGTACCTTTTATCCTGCAATTATTTCTTTACGTACTCAGTCGATTGGTGTTGCTAATACTCGCTTTCTTATGTCTTAGATCGCTTCCTCCTGCAACATACTATACTGTAAAGTGGACCTCATTCATCCCGCACATATAGTTAGTTTAGTTTTACGACCCCGTCTTTATGCGCCGTTCTATAGAACGGCTTCATAATATTTGATTGTGACCGCTGTCCGAAGAAGACATGATGCTTTAGTTTCTGAATTAATGTTGTGAGTGTGAGGGGTGACTGATGTCCACCAAGCCCCTTGTTGGGCCCGGGTATATGAAGCCACGCATGTATGCTTATAGGCATCGCTTACTCTGCATAAAACAGAACACTACGACCAACGACTTATACCTAGCACGACCTCTGCTCTTATCCGAGGCAAGCTATGACAATGGCACTGCTCCTTTACCATTCGACATCAGGATCGCCACACTCTCCAGGGGCCGCAGGCGCAAGCTCGACATCCAACAGAGCACAACCTGAGGAGCACTCACTCGCGGATGGGCTCAGCTGGGAGAGCAGCAAATCGATTGAATTGGACCACTCACTCCGCACGTCGCTTTCCGGCTGACATTGTTCAAGTAGAGGAAACTGCACAGCGCTGCGCGTGTCACCCAAAATGGCCAAATTGTTGATTGATTATCGATGAGTCGCCCTCGGTGCGGATGCTCGCCCTGCTACGCGTATTCTTTGAAGGCCAACCCTATCCAGGCATAGGCAACTCGGAACCAACGAGTTCATTACCCTGAAGAGATGAACTACTCATCCGGCTGCTGCCGGTAGTGAATGAGATACTGGATGTCCCCGCGCGCGGTCGGCATTCATGCTTGTAGCAAACCAGGTGGTGAGAGTGATGTTCACCTTGGGAGTCACCCCACACCCAATCGTCGTCTTCCGGCAGGTTTGTTGGGTTTGTATTCGCCAGCGGAATATGAGGTTCAGGACTTTGAGTGCGCCCGCGCGAAGCTGTGGATGGTTTGATCAGGTCAAAGATTGGCTTCTTTCGATCGCCATTAATGACTCACGACGGATGAGTGGAGTATCACCTTCCGTGTCGCTGCTGCCGTCGTCGTCGTTCCTGCTACTCCTACTGTAGCTGCTCCTCGAGCAGCTTCCTCGATCCGATGACCGGTAAGGGGAGCCCTCACGACCCTCCGACGACACCAGCTTTCTATCTTCCGTTCCCTTCTTCCTCTCCTACCTTCTTCCCGTCTCCTCCTGGCCTCATTTCTCTCGTCGCGTTCTTTGGCAACGCGTCGATCGCGATCGATTCAGTAGAGTACCTTTCAGATCCCTGGGTTGCACAATGCCCGTGCTCGGAGCACTCTCCTTTCTCTCAAGCATTTATGTTAAATTTTGTCGCGGCATCTCTACGACCGATAGGAGGGGCTGGCGTGTCACGTGGACCAGCTTTGGAGCGATGCCAAAGAAATCCTTCAACGCAAATGCCATTGAGCGCTTCAGGACGTCTTCCTCATCGCCCTTGTCGGCGTCAATGGCGTCTTGGGGTTCCGGAACATGGCGGGACGGCGGGGCCTCGTATCGGCCTGAATTGGGACAACGGGACACGCTAGCAACTGAGGGGTAATGGATTCATCGTCCACGCCCACTTCAAGCTGTTCAACATCATCGTTCGTACTTTCCAAACTGCAACGTCCGCTGCCGAGATGTGGCGCCTGATGGGTGTGAGAGGTCAGGTATCTGGCGAGTGGAGGAGCGGCGGCCGCGCACGTACAGGCGGCCGCCGAGGGTACTGAGAGCGTGGGGCTGTGCGCGACGTGGCGCTTGGTGCCATAGATGCAATGGAGAGAAGCCCATGGACCCCTGGAGGATGGTCAAGATCTGACAAGCACACACACAACATGATAGATTTGACAGCGAACACGTACAAGCACGTCGCTTCTCGTGGAGACTAGAGACTAGGGATGTGGGTGCGAGAGACGGGCCAGGACGCGGAGAGGATGTCATAATAGGCGCTCATCCGAGAGATGGAGGTCACAGAACCACTGTCGCTAGGCTCCGATTTCATGCCGCCCCTCGTGGACGATGTTGAGGAAGTACCCGATAAGGTATTGCTGCTTTTTGCAGAAAACCATTCCGTCGATCCAACTTCAGCACGAGGTTAAGATCAACAAAATGCAGGCGCAGACAAGGGCAGGGGCTCATACCTATCGGCCTCAGTAGGGCCGGAGCATATGGCAACATGGACTATGGGAGAGGGTGACACAACGGTTCGCCCGTATGTGCCTCTCTTCGCACATCACAGTACGAAGTTCTTGGGTACGGATGCTTGATATTACTATAATAGATGGAACGCACGTCAGCACCATGTGTATACCAAATGTTCTCCTACTTACGCATTACTCGATGTACACATGCTTCCATCCTTATTGTAGAGCGTCCATGATGCATGATGAGCCACGATTTGTTATTTAAATTTAGAATGACTCACCATTCTTCTCTACCACCAAACCACTCGTGTTGTACCTGCAATAAAATACGTTGGACACCTTGTCCCCCTCTTCCTTTGTCGGTTTCTTCAGAAAAGCAGACCACTTGTGCATTCCCGACAACAGGTCGAATCTAGCATCAAAATCTCGGCCCACCTCGATAATTACCATTCCTGGAGACTAACGACGATGACATATCAGCAACCCTGATTCAAAAACAGACGGAAAACGCCAATCCCATATCGGCAAAGGCGTGATTCATGCCACTCAGGCTCAAAATGGGAATAAAAATCGAAGTATAAACACTCATTCATGGAACATCGCTAGCAGGACGTCCTCTCCAGTACAATACGCGAGTCAGAGCACAAGCCTTCGTCCATCCATGAGCAACATCAAGTTGGCGTTGAGCGGGTACGGATGTACGGCGGTCAAAAGTACCACAGCAAATCATCCGGCAGCGGAGGTATTTGGTGTTTCTGCATCGTGACAACTGCTTTGCGAAATGATCGAAGGGATACAGATGTGTTGCATAGTACGGGCGGTGGTGGTGGATGGGAGTGGCAAGAAAGTCGGAGAGATGAGAGCCTGCCAAACCCCTTGTCGGGCCCTTGCTTGGCCCGGACATGAATCGATTCTGGTTTTGATTCCGAGTCCAGCACGCGGGTGTAGTACTATATCAACGCGTCAACGCAGTCAATAGTTGATTCGCCCAATACTGTACATGCGATCTCCTTCACCACTGAACATCAGGATCGCCCCACTCTCCAGGGCCGCAGGCGCAAGCTCTACAGCCAACACGTTGGGCAGCACGACCTGAGACGTACTGCCAACCGCTCGACCCGTCACGGACCCCGGGCCAGACTCAGACCCAGACGTCCCCCACCGCCACGGCGAATGTTCTTGCCCTGACCCAGCACTCTGCCTGTCGTCCTGCTTCCCCTGTTCTGCATCGGCGTTCTCACTTAATGCCGACTATTGAGAGCAGAGCAGCGCTTCTTGGGACCAGCTTGAGAAGGCCTCGCACCAGCGATCGGGTCACTAGAAGTTGGGAACCCTCCATCAGGGACGGAGACGACAATGACTGAGGAAGAACCAGCAACGGCGTAGACACTCGGGAACGGGAGAGGAGTACTGTAGTCGGTCGACTGGGTTGGACCGCTCACTACGTGCGTCCCACTCCAGCGGACGTTGTTCGAGTGGAGGAAACTGCGCAGCGACGCCCGCGTCGCCCCAAATGGCCAAATCGTTGATTGTCGATGAGTCCTTCGGTGAGAGTGCTCGCCCTGCCCTGCGTCTCTCGTTCGGAGCGGCTCTGTCAACGCGTGAGCGACTTGGCTCTAACAGGTTGATCGCCTCGAATAGCTGAAGCAATCATCCGACTGCTGGAAGGATCGCGCGGCTTCCACGGGAGCCGCGCGCTGGAGTCGTTCTGTGAGGGAAGCCGCTGCTATTGGTGAATGCGGTACTGGATGTCCAGACCCTAGTGACACCACAGGTCTCGTCCATCTGGCGGCATCCGTGTCATGGTGGACCGGCCACTGCAAGCGATATTTACCTCAAGTTTTGCGTCATCGTCACACCACGACCGCTCAATTGGCCTGCCGGCGAGATATGAGGTTCAGGACTCTCTGTGCGCACGCGCCAAATTGTCAAGTTAGATACTGGGTCCTTTCGGTCGCCATCGATGACTCACCACAGATGCGTGGCTATCACGTTCCGTATCGTTTCTGCGGTCGCTGTCACTGTCGCCGCTCCTACTGCTCCTACTGCTCCTACTCTTGCTGTTAGATGCCCTCTGCGACTAAGCCCGTGCAGTGCCTTGATCAGGATGGTAGACGGCTGGATACGAGACTACATCGATGGCTTACAGTAATGGGGATAAACACAAACGCGCATGCCGGCTTGTGGAACATCGCGAGCAAGACATCCTTCCCGGTTAACATGCGAGCCAGAACGCAAGTGTGTCTTGTCCTCATGCAGCATCAAGTTGGCATTGAGCAAATAAGGGTGCACGACGGTCAAGTACCTTGGCTCGTCATCCAGCGGCGGAGGCATCGGGGAGTATTTCGGGATGGTAACCAGTGCGGGCTACGAGCTTGCGAATGGAAGCAAACGAGGTATGGTAGCACTGCCATCGGGTTCGGTGGACAGTCAGAGTGGTCAGACGAGGGTCCGTTTGATGAAAGAAGACAGCGACGAGTTAAAGTTGCCCCAGAGGGTTCGACCTGACGGGGGAAACATGCGATGACTTAGTAGCAATTACGTAACATACGAAAATATTGGATGTGATATTCGGGTCGGTCCACTTTCCCATCTCCACTCATCATTTGGCCTGGCACGGCACAAAAACTACGACTCGCCCAAAGCATGGACGCAGTTGGGGGAGCGAGATCCCAATAAATATTTGAAGAACCTGAAGGAGCAGAGAACGTTCGAGAAGGGTTTATTTGCAAAGACGAAAAAACATGGCGGTGCGTCTGGATCGTTTGTTGTTCTTTTCTGCTCAGGCTCACGGACGCGACACATTCACTGCATCTGCCCACCCACGACCGCTTCCTGCAGGTGACATTATGTTGTACGACGGACACCTGGCGGTGTACAAGCACTCGCTGGACTTCATCTTTTACATGCTTGAAGGATCACAGGAGAACAAGTTCATGCTGCACTCTGCATTGATCGTGTTTATGGATGCGATATACCTGCTCTTGCGCAATCAAGTGGAGAAGCGAGCGGCGGATAAACATCAAAGCACAAACACTCACGCACGGTTTGTGGAACATTGCCAACAGGACGTCATCTTCAGTGCAACACGCGAGCCAGATCGCGAGTGTTCGTCGGTCCATGAGCAACATCAAGTTGGTGTTGAGCGGGTACGGATGTACGACCGTCAAAAGTACAGCGGCTCGTCCTCCGGCGGCGGAGGTATCTGTGGGTGTTCCGGTATCGTGACAACTACTTTGCGAAATGACTGAAGGGATGTAGATGTGTTGCACGGTCACACGGGTGGTGCTGGTGCTGGTGGATGGGAGCGGGAAGAGAGTTGGAGAGGTGAGAGCACTGTGAGAGCAGAGGAGAAAGATCAGAGGCGCTTAAATGGGACGCTGGTGTTGAGAGATCAAGATGGACCCATTGATAGCCCACAACTTGAAGCTGACAGTAGAGTGCGAGCGTGTCGAGGATTGTGAATCATGAGGCGGAACTTGACAGACGCCGGTTGACTGCCATATTTAGCCAGTTTGCCGACCTCTCCCTCCGGCCCCAGCCTCTTTTCCCCAAGCCCAAGGGTGTTTTTTTATTTATATGAAATCGTCAGGAGGCCCTTTGTAGGATGATGGATTTTTAATTAGTACGCGCAAATCAGAAAGATTTGGCAGCGGATACATACAAACACTTTGCTTCCCGTGGAGGCTACTAGAGATCAGCGAGGGATACGGGAGATGGGGCGGGGGCGGGATGCGGACAAGGTTGGAATGCATCTCTTGAAACTTGCACTTGGGAGATCAACGAAGCGCAGCTTCTCCTATCCATACAGATCTACCTATTGTCACCGGTGACTGTCGTGCGCATCCGCTGCCCGGGCCTGCTGTCCACCTTGGCCATTCATTTTTGCCCCCATCTAACGGGCATCCCCTTCTCAGTGTCCTCCGATCTGTGTCCTCCCGCTTCTCAGAATTTAGACAGCATTCACGGATTCCAACCACAGAAACCACTCATGCTGGGTTTTAGTTGGGAATGAAATAACGCAGTGCAGTTGCGGTGGCCACAATGATTAATCTCATTTATCACTTATGTGTCACAATTACGTAAGATATCGCTTATCATTTCAAACGTTGCCCATGATCAACATGAGGCAGGAGCGACGCTTTATAAGTTACTCCCACTTCTCCTTGCCTTCACCTTCACCATCCTAACACCACCATGATAATCCTTCTCGCAATTCTCGCAGCTACCCGCGCATACCCCGTTGGTCTACAATTACCACCCGTCCAACTTCAATCCCCTTCTTGTAATGATCCCAATAATTCCCGGTCCCTCTGGGACATTATCCGCAGCTGTGCCCTCACCATCTTCTTATGCACATGGGTCTCCATGCATCCCAATATTCCGGGTCCTGACGAGGGGTGGCCGAGGGTCACAATGCGACGTGTGGGACTCATGCTTGCTACCCTTGTCGTTCCCGAAGCAATTATCGCATGGGCATTACGACAACGATTTGCTGCCGGTAAACTAGCAGAAAAATACAAAGGTGAGTCTTGAAGAGTGAGGTTGAAAATCAAATTTGACCGCTAGATGTAGGAGAGGGATGGACTCTCACTCACGGATTCTTTGCGACCATGGGCGGGTTCATGGAATACGAAGGAAACCGGCCCATCCGAGTGCTGTTGCCCAAAGAGCTAGCATCCTATTCTCTGACGGGAAATGGCGATTTTCCAAGGATCGCGAAAATGGAGATCCAGGACAAGAGCAAAGGTGACTTCATCTCCAAAGCCGTCGTCATCCTCCAAACGAGTTGGTTTGTGCTGCAATGCATCGCTCGAGGAGCACAAGGACTATCAATAACCGAGCTAGAACTCGCTACGATTGCCTTCGCAGGTCTCAATTTTGTGATATACCTGCTTTGGTGGGACAAGCCGTTGAATGTGCAGTATGGGGTGCGCGTATACAAGAAACGAACGACTGAAGATCCTGTGGATGACGGACATGTCGAAGCCCCAGTTGGATTTTGGGTCGCTCTTGGAAATGCACTTTCAGAGCTTCCAGCGGCGATTCTTCGTGGACCACTTGAGGAGTTGGACGACTGGCCGTGGCTAGCTCGTGTTCTCTCTTGGCCAGTCATGAAGCCTTTTTTCATGATTTTAATTGGCGCAGAGGACGATAAGGTGAGTGAGAAGAGGGTCAGCACGTTTTCTCCCAGCGATTGGGAGAACGATATTTACGCATGGTCCCTTGTGATCGCCATCGCGTCGGCCTTTGGTGGTATTCACTGCATTGGATGGTCATTCGCTTTTCCCTCCAGCATAGATCGAACTCTCTGGCGCGTCGCTTCAGTCTCCATAACGAGTATCCCAATTGCTCTTCTCCTACCTATAATTCTCGCTAACCTGATTCCCGCTCGCTTTGGGGATTCGGATGCAGCTGGTTTCATTTTTCTCTCTTTTTTTGGACTGCAATTATTTCTCTATGTACTTAGTCGATTAGCATTGCTTATACTCACTTTCGTGTGTCTTAGATCGCTTCCTCCTGCAGCATACCATGTTGTACACTGGACCTCATTCATCCCACACGCATAATTAGTTTACTCTTACGAACTGCCTTCGTACCTACCCCAATACAATGGTTCTGTATTATTTACTACTGTCCGAAGACGCTCTACTTTGTAATGTTGTCAGAGGGGATGCATTGCGTGCCAATTCCTCCCTCGTTGGGACCCGGAATGAAGACACAATTCTGCATCGTATGCTACCGTACTTCCAATTGTGACGGCGGACCTTCTTCATGTTCACCAGGGAGTCTAGCCACTGACCGACACAAGCTCGCGAATCTATGAAGACTTGCCAGGTGGTCACAATATCAATGTTTCTGCGTCGTAACTCGCACAAACCCGGATAGATTTGGTAGTGGACATATACAAACGCCTTGCTTCCCGTGGAGACTATTAGGAATCAGCGAGGGGGATACGGGAGATAGGGCGGGATGCGGACGAGTAGAAATGCGTCTCTTGAAACTTGCACCTGTCATCGAGGAGATCAACGAAGCGCCGTCGTTGGGCCAACTGCAGCACAATGTCAGGTCTAAATATCTCAGTGGACGGGGCCTAGGTTCTACTTCCTTAAGTCGGTGCGAAGGGTTGTGGGAGTGACACCAACGTCTAGATCTCTTATTCAGACAGATCTTGAACCTCAGCAGTGACTGGCAGCGTGCTGCATCCTCATATCAAGTCACAGTGCCCACCTTCGCACGTTACACAGGCTGTTCCCTTATGGGCACTGCCCTTCGTTCTTGTCCCCATCTAGCGCCATTCCTGTGTCCGTCAAGCTGGGTTTTTGAGAAATTTCTCATTTTCACGTGTTACACTTACGTACATAATAATTTAGGACAAAAACACTGCCTCGGACCAATCATCGAATTTTAAGCATGGTCAACACGAGGCACAGGAGCGACGTCTTATACTCCCCACGTCTCCTCGCCTTCACCTTCACCCTCCTAACACCACCATGATCATCCTTCTCGCAATTCTCGCAGCCACCCGCGCATACCCCGTTGGTCTACAATTACCACCTGTCCTCTCTCTCGACCAACTAAAATCCCCTTCTTGTAATGATCCCAATAATTCCCGGTCCCTCTGGGACATTATCCGCAGCTGTGCGGTCACAATCTTCTTATGCACATGGGTCTCCGTGCATCCCAATATTCCGGGTCCTGACGAGGGGTGGCCGAGGGTCACAATACGACGTGTGGGACTCACGCTTGCTACGCTTGTCGTTCCCGAAGCAATTATCGCATGGGCATTACGACAACGATTTGCTGCCGGTAAACTAGCAGAAAAATACAAAGGTGAGTCTTGAACAGTAAGGTTGAAAATCAATTTTGACCGCTAAATGCAGGAGAGGGATGGACTCTCTCTCACGGATTCTTTGCGACCATGGGCGGTTTCATAATATACGAAGGAAACCGGCCCATCCGAGTGCTCTTGCCCTCAGAGCTGAAATCCTATTCTCTGACGGGCAATGGCGATTTCCCAAGGCTCTCGAAAATGGAGGTCGAGGATAAGAGCAAGGGTGATTTTATCTCCAAAGCCGTCGTCATCCTTCAAACCAGCTGGTTTGTGATGCAATGCATCGCGCGCGGTGTCCGAGGCCTACCGATCACCGAGCTCGAGCTCGCTACGATTGCCTTTGCAGGTCTTAACTTTGTTTTATACTTGCTGTGGTGGGACAAGCCGCTGAACGTGCAATGCGGGGTGCGAGTATACAAGAAACGGATAACTGACTCGCCTGTGGATGATGGAGATGTCATAGCCACAGCTGGATTTTGTGTTGCACTTGGAAGTGCACTTTCAAAACTTCCAGCCGCGATTGTTCATGGACCATTCAACAAGGACCACGACGGGCCGTGGCTATTGCGTGTTCTCTTATGGCCAGTCCTCAAGCCCATCGAAATTATGGCTGGCGAACTCGGAGGCCAAGATTGGGTGGAGAATAGGATCTACACGTTTTATCCTCGTGAATGGAATAAATATCAGACTAACAGATGGGCCCTTACGATCGTCATTGCTGGGATTGCGTCGGCCTTTGGGGGATTCATTGCATTGGATGGTCATTCGCTTTCCCCTCTAGCACGGAGAGAACACTATGGTGTATCGCTTCAATCTCTATCACTAGTATCCCAATTACGCTGTCCCTATTTCTATTTGTGTTGAACTCTGACTCGCTTGACGATTTTCGCGATTGGTGGAATGATTACGTACCTGAGATCATCCAAGGGCTGACATTCGTATTTATTGCGCTGCAATTATTTCTTTACGTACTTAGTCGATTGGTGTTGCTAATACTCGCTTTCTTATGTCTTAGATCGCTTCCTCCCGCAACATACTATACTGTACACTGGACCTCATTCATCCCACACATATAGTTAGTTTGGTTTTACGACCCATCTTTATGCGCCCTTCTATGCAACGGCTTCATAGTATTTGATTATGAACGCTGTCCGAAGACGACGCCCTACTCTGGTTTCTGAATTAATGTTATCAGGGGTGACTGATGCATTGACCACCGAGCCCCTTGTTGGGCCCGGGTATGAAGATGGGGCCCATCATGTACCCTTCTGAGCCGTAACAGATTCAGTCATAAACCCATCTCAAATGGGGGGGTCCGCATCAGGGAAAACCTCCCGCGCTAACAGTGCTAGCGAGAGGTAAGGGTCGAGTAATTAGCAATAAGTATACTAGCGAACATAGCCATCAATAACTGTCAATAAGTACCTGATTGATCGGGGTTGTCAAGGGAGGTGGCTCACGGATGAAAGCCGCTTACCATGATAAGATCAGCCAAGCATCTGCACGTCCGAGTTGGAATGTCATATCTATGAAGGCGAGGAGCACGAGAGCATGAGAGAGTTTTGGGGCTGGACCAGAGAGGAGAGAAAGGGGAGGTATTCTGTGCAATACTGTGTACTACTAAGACATGTAGTCCTCCTCTATTCAAGGCCACCTGGTTCATCTGCACATCAGGCATTGCGGGCGAGAGAGTCTGTAACAATTATCTGGGGTGACCGTCAGGGAGTGAGTACGGGCGGCGCTGGCTGTGTGGTAATCGGCGATGATAGGTGGGGGAGCGTCGGGCGACGTGGGTGCACTGCAAGGTTGCTGCTGGTTGCTGGAGGCGTCGAGCGGCTAGTGTATAGTACTGTAGGGTTAAAGAGACTAAGGTGGAAAAGGAAGAAAGGAGTGTATAAAAGAAGTAACTACGAAATACAATGAAAAGGGCAGTCAATCAATAGAAATGTGGCACAGGTGAAGCTGGGCAGGGTGACCTTGGCCTCGGCTGAGCGAGGAGTCCAATGGGGCTTCGGGCAGGCGATGAGTATGTCTTTGACACGTGGTCGGTTTTGAGGGTGTGAAGAGGTTGAGGTGGCAAGAGGATGAGGGGATGAGAGAAGGGCACAAAAGGTGTAAGTAACAAATCTATGGTGTGTGCAAGGTGATGACAGAACGACATTGCCTTGGCTGTGGGATTCTGGGCCATCTTGATATCCTGAGCATGAATGTGTGGTGGTCCAAGACACTTCTGGCAGCCTTGCTCTGGCATTTGCCTGTGATTCCGCCACCTCCACTGAACAACTGTAGTGCACCCTCTCATGGCACTCCAACCACACTCTGTCATCTGATGGTACTCGTCCTTGCAATTTGTTGCACAATAGGCATCCTTTGTAAGGTCAATATGAAGGCGTAGTCATGGTTGTCTGTTGTACCAAATAGATGGAAGCGCGGCTGAGTCATATGCTTACAAATCAAGTTCATTTACTGTGACTTTGTTTGAACTTCTTCTAGCGTCGTGTCACCGCTGCTACAACAGACTCGATAGTCCGATGGTGAACACGAGGAAAAGCACGAAGGTCACGATGAGGAAGGCAAGCATATACCCATACGTCTTCTGGGAGAGGGGCGATAAGTCGAACCAAGGGCGACGAAGTATGCCCGACTTCGACTTGTAGCGAGAACGACCTGGTATTGAGACAGAAGACTCAAGTTAGAGTCTTCAAGTAACTAGGTACAACGCTATAAATACTACAAGTGGGGAGGCTATTCCCATAAGGTGTCAAGAATCGCTGATGCTCGACTCTTGATAGAGTTCGCAGTAGCGTCTCACCTGTCTTGGAGTGCTGATTGATATAGCTCAATCACTAAGCTTTGGGGTTCCTTGGAAGTTATCCAAGGGGAGCGAGAGTTGTTTAGACGATGAAGAGGGTCACTCCAATAGGTGAGATGATAGTCACCAAGACCAATATATGATTAAGTCGAGCTTGGCTTGACTCTACAACTGCTGAAGGGTTTAAATACAAGTCTGCTACTTAGGGATTTGTAAGTAACAAGTACGATCAATAAGCAGTCTTCTCAGGCCTGTCAGCTCCTCCTAAGTATCAGTAAGCTATGATATCATAGAGTGCGTTTTTGGACTTTGGGAACAATAACATGGGAACAGTCAGTCATCCGATCAGTAAGCATATCAGTATCAGACCACAATAAGTCCCACAGAATGTCAGAATAAAGGTACCACACATCAGAACAATAGTGAGTCTAGGCATGCCACTTGCATCCAGACTTCTTGCAGAAGGCCCAGTGCATACAGGCGTGTTTGGGGATGGGAATGGATGTGGATCGAAAGGAGGGGGGATGAGTTCCGGGACCAGGAGGTGTGGCTTGCCCTGTAGATCGAGGTAAGTCCATAACATCATCTCCTCTTTAAGGTCGAGCTTTCCACAGCTCTCAGTCACCTCGATCTTGGGCCTCCCAGTCAATGTAATCGTCATAGTCTTCTCCTCCTTCGAGGTGGTGATCCCCTTCTGCCTCCACCTTCTCCCGGTCCTCCCTCTCCTTCCTTTCTTTTTCTTGTTGTTTCGTGCGAAAGAGTCCTACAATAACCCCCATGTGTGTGAGGGGGTAGGCGTCTTGTGCATGTTTCCTGGTGCAGTTCCAGACCTCCTGACACATGGTTAGGTATTTGTCGGTCATAGGGAATTTATCTTGAGATAAGACGTGAGGGCCGAGTCGGGAGTCCTCATTGGGGGTAAGAGTTGGAGTCCCTCGTCCCTTCCCTTTGTGTGCAGCAGAGGATGCCACCATGCGACGTGGGGTTGACTGCCCTCTCCCCCTTTTCGGTCCCTTGGATCTAGTAGGTGAGTGAGGGCTGGAGGCATCTTGACTTCCCTCTCCAGGAAGCTGGCCACGGACTCCTTGGATGGTCTCCACCGATCCAGTGGGAGATGGATCGGTGGGAGTGGCAGGAAAGGGCTGCAAGGTTTTTTGAATGTGGTCTCGGCTTTCCTGCTTCTTTACCTCCTCTCTTTTGTTTTGAAGGTAGTCATAAGGGCATCGAGGTACCTTGCCAATATGTCGGGGTAAAATGGCGCAGAGTCCTCCAGGTTGACACTTGTTATGAGGGTCGTGGCATTGATCCTCTGTGTGGCCTGCCCCTAAGCCATGATAATGGCAGTTCTCGAGGACCCTTGGCGTGTGGGGTAAATGGTACCTCTGCCCCATCCCCATGCTCATCAACCAATCTCCTCCTTCTCCTGGGGAGATCAACGCTTTTGGGTTTCTGTTGTCATAGGCCTCTCTGATCCTCTCCAGGGCTTGGGCTTCGGTGAGATACTTTTTAGCTTCTCGAATTTCCAACTCGACGTTCCGCCTCTTTCGGTCGAGTTCGACCCACTTGTTAGTGAGTGTTTGTGCTTCCTTGCTGAGCTGTTCTTGCTCTAGGTCGAGATACTTCTTCTCGACTGCTGAAGATTGGAGGCGATACATTTCTGCGAAGATTCCATTATCATTGACCAATTCTGCTCCTCTGATCAATGATCGGTCCCGGAAGTAGTACTCCAGTAGGAACTTTTCAAGGTCTTCTTCCTTGCATTCCCAAGGGAAGATCCTCCGACTGGGGGCAGGGTGGAGGCTTTCTCCGTACTCTGGTTTCCCTTTCCCCATGGTGCTAAACACCTTAGGGTCTCCGCTCTGGATAAGGAACTTTTGATACTTAGCTCCCTTCCATTTGTATGTGTCTTCCTGTAGGACTTCTGTTTTGGTGAAACTGCGACTCGGGTTCCACCTAATCCACCCCTCTCCTGGGTAGTCGTCTTCTTCTTGGTCTCCCTCGTGACCCACCAGTTCAGGTGTGGCTTGTTGGCTGGTGGTGGTGTGTGGCGAGGCTGGGGTAGGGGTGATTTCTTTCTCCAGGGATCGGCTGGTACTGGCAGGTGTCCGAGGTGGGAGACCAGTCTGCCCCTCTGTGAGGGTTGTGCCAGCTCCTCTTGCCCCTTCATCAGGGGACTCGGAGGCAGGCTGGACAGGTTCTTGGAACCCCAAAGCTTCACCTCCGGCACTGCTACCTTCCCAATGTGCCAATGATCCTTCGCGTACTTGGGTGACTCCAAACCCTGGCGGTACCTGGAGTTCTTCGACACTAGGGATGCTTCCTTCCCTGCTTGTAGACGCATCCTCCCTCCGAGGGGGAACTCGGAGGATTTCGGGTGTGTTGGGACGAGTGGATACTACTGAGATGTGTGAGGGAGTGGGTGAAGGGGCCGTAGACATGTGGGCTAGTGTGAGTTGGGAGAAGGCTTGGGTGAGGACTGTGATGGAATGATGGGCCTCTTCGCTGTCCATTGACCCTTCCTTTTGTACCCTTGCAGTTCTTATAGCCGTGGGATGTTCTTTGTGATATTCTTCAATCAGTTGTTGTGCAAAGATATCTTTTTTGTCTTGCCAGGTATTCTCTGCTTCGGGATACCCTTTCCACTTTAAGAGATATTGCAGCTTCTTCCCCCTCCCATATCTCGAGAGTCTAACACCTTTTCGACCTCCCATTCTTCTTGCCCTCCGACCAAATCTGGTAGTTGCCCTTCATAGTTAGGCCCGCGTTCCTCCGTCTCCTTGTATGGTGTTAGTAGACTTGCATGAAACACGTTATGAATCTTCCATTGTTCTGGAAGGTTCAATCGATAAGCCACAGGGCTTATGACTTCTGTGACTTCGAAGGGGCCGTATCATTTGGGTCTCAATTTGGTAGTTGGATGAGTCGTGTGGATGTTCTTTGCTTCGAGCCATACCTTCTTGTCCTTCTGATATTCTTTGAACTTTGTGTTTTTCTTCCACAATGATTGCGCCCTCTTCATTGCTTCTTGCGCCTCTCGCCTTGCTTCCTTTATCCTCATGTTGTACCATTCTATTCTGGGCATTTCACTTGGGCGTTCCGGCTGATGCGCCCTCGGCACATACCCCATCCACAGATCATAAGGGGTCCTTCCTGTTGTGGCCAATACTCGTGCATTCAGCATGTACTGCACGACTGGGAGGTAGTCTGCCCAATTGGTTTGTTGGTAATTGCAAAAGATTCGCAGGATGTCTTCGACATTCTGATTTGTTCTTTCTGATTGCCCATCTGTTTGGGGATGGTAGGCGCTGCTGATGTTCTGCTCTATCTCTAGTTGGGAACAAACTTCCTTTGCAAAGTTACTAGTGAATCTTGTGTCCCGGTCTGAGATGATTTTGCTGGGTATTCCTACGAAGGGAAATACTCGATTTTTGTATTCCTTCGCCAGCTCTTCTGCATTCATTGTCTCTCGACATGGTATCAAGATGACACCCTTTGTGCAATCGTGATCGGTGATGGTCAGGATTGCGTTGTACCCATTTGAAGTGGGGAGTTTGACTATGAAGTCCATAGCTACTGTCTGGAAGGGGTGCGCATTAGGTTCTGGATTGGTTGGGTATAATCCGGGGGTGTTCCTGTGGTGTATAACTTTATTTGACTGGCACGTTGCACATCCCTTTATGTATTCTTCGATGAATTTGCCCATTCCCGGCCACCAGTAATATCGCCGGAGATCTTGATGAGTTTTAGCTCGCCCAGGGTGTCCAGCTGTAGGCCCATCGTGGTAGATCTCCAGCAAGCTTTTCTGGATCTGCTCCAGCCTTGGTACTACTATGGCTTGCTGATGCCAATAGTACCCCCTTCTCCTTTGGATACCATACCTCGTCTCCCATTCTCCAAGGATTACAGTGTTCTCCTCTCGTTTCTGTTGTTTTCGGACTTCCTCTTCGACCGCCATTGGTCTGATGAGTTTGATAAACAAGTGGTCTGGAAGGGGTATCACCTTGATCTCCTCTCCTTCTGATGGTATGTGATCTGATCTTCTTGACAAGGCATCTGCGATAGCATTCCTCTTCCCAGGTAGGTGACAGATGTCAAAATCAAACCTTGCCAAAAAGGTTATGTATCTGGCCACCTTGCCGGAGAGTTTCTGCGCCTCCCTGTGTTTGGTTAGGTTGGCATGATCGGTGTAAACCTTGACTCGATGCGGGGAGCCTTCTAGAAGATATCTCCAGAATTTGAACACTCTGATGAGGGCCAGGAATTCTCGATCATAGACGTCATAATTCCTTTCTGCTTGATTGAGGGCCTCTGAATGGTATCCCACTTCCATTCGCTTCCCTGCTTCATCTCTTTGAATGAGCACTGCCCCTGTCGCATAGTCCGAGGCATCTATTTCCACTTCGAAGGGTTTATCAGGGTTGGGATGACTTATTTGGGGATCGGCTTCGATCTTCTTGATAAGACTGTCCAAGGCAATCTCCGCTTCCTTGGTCCACTCGAACTTTTGTCCCTTTCTTGATGGTGGCAAAGATGGGCCTGGCCGTATGAGCAAAATTTGGTATGAATCTTCTTTGGTACTGTAAGACTCCCATGGTTCGCTGGACGTCCACCTTGCTTTGGAGAACTCGAGGCCACTTGCTGATCCCATCTCGTTTGGCTGGATCCACCCTCATCTTCCCTGCTTCGACTAGGATTCCTAGGAATTCCATTTGTGTTTGTTCCCATTGACACTTTGCTGGTCGCAAGTGATATCGATGTTTGGCCATCAGTCCAAGTAGTTCATGCGTGCATTGCTTGTGTCCTTCCTTTCCTTTAGGCGTCTTCTTGCTGGCTATGAAGAAGTCGTCCATATAACTGCCAGCTGAAGTGTCCATGTGATCGAACCACTTGTCCCTCCATGGTCTGAAGTCATGCCACATCAACCGCGTCCATTGAGCTGGGGCATTTTTCATTCCAAAGTATAGTACCTTGGGCTGATACGTCCCTAATGGTGTTTTGAAGGCTGCTTTCTGTCGGTCTCCTTCTTCGATAGGAATATTATTGTACCCCCATCTGATGTTGAACTTTGAGAAAATTTCCTTCCCTTCCATTTGTTGCAAAAGGCGATCAATTCGAGGTAAGGGGCCATATCCCTTTTTGTCCAT
>WTXJ01000217.1:0-24816 GCA_022376545.1 Russula dissimulans | reverse complement strand
ATCTCGCCTCCCATTCTCCAAGGATCGCAGCGTTCTCCTTTCGTTTCTGTTGTTTCCGGATCTCCTCCTCGACCACCATTGGTCTGATGAGTTTGATAACAAGTGGTCCGGAAGGGGTATCGCCTTGATTTCCTCCCCTTCTGATGGCATGTGATCCGATCTTCTCGATAAGGCATCTGCAACGGCATTCCTTTTTCCAGGCAGGTGGCAGATGTCGAAGTCAAATCTTGCTAGAAAGGTTATGTACCTGGCCACCTTGCCAGAGAGTTTTGCGCCTCCCTGTGTTTGGTTAGGTTGGCATGATCGGTATAACCTTGACTCGATGCGGAGAGCCTTCCAGAAGATATCTCCAGAACTTGAACGCTCTGATGAGGGCCAGGAATTCCGATCATAGACGTCGTAATTCCTCTCCGCTTGATTGAGGGCTTCTGAGTGGTATCCCACTTCCATTCGTTTCCCTACTTCATCTCTCTGAATGAGCACTGCTCCTGTCGCATAGTCCGAGGCATCTATTTCGACTTCAAAGGGTTTATCGGGGTTTGGATGACTTATTTGAGGATCGGCTTCGATCTTCTTGATAAGGCTGTCCAAGGCAACTTCCGCTTCCTTGGTCCACTCGAACTTTTGTCCTTTCTTGATGGTGGCAAAGATGGGCCTGGCCATATGAGCAAAATTTGGTATGAACCTCCTTTGGTACTGTAAGACTCCCATGGTTCGCTGGACGTCCACCTTGCTCTGGAGAACTCGAGGCCACTTGCTGATCCCATCTCGTTTGGCTGGATCCACCCTCATCTTCCCTGCTTCGACTAGGATTCCTAGGAATTCCATTTGTGTCTGTTCCCATCGACACTTTGCTGGCCGTAAATGATATCGGTGCTTGGCCATCAGTCCAAGTAGTTCATGCGTGCACTGCTTGTGTCCTTCCTTCCCTGTGGGCGTCTTCTTGCTGGCTATGAAGAAGTCGTCCATATAACTGCCGGCTGAAGTGTCCATGTGATCGAACCATTTGTCCCTCCATGGCCTAAAGTCGCGCCACATCAATCGTGTCCATTGAGCTGGGGCGTTTTTCATTCCGAAATACAGCACTTTAGGTTGATACGTCCCTAGTGGCGTTTTGAAGGCTGCCTTCTGTGGTCTCTTTCTTCGATAGGAATGTTATTATACCCCCATCTGATGTCGAACTTCGAGAAGATTTCTTTCCCCTCCATTGTTGCAAAAGGCGGTCAATTCGAGGTAAGGGACCATTATCCCTTTTTGTCCATTGATTGAGTTTTCGATAATCGATGATGAGTCGTTTATCGGCACTATTCTTCTTGTTTATGAAGAATACAGGGGAGGTGTAAGGCGAGGCTGATTCCTCGATGAATCCTTTTTCTAGCTCTTCTGCAAGGAACTTCTTCAGTGTTTCTGTTTCCGGTTTGGTCAAGGGGTAGACTTTGCAATCCAACTGTTCTGGTGCTCCTGATAGTAACTCCACCGTGGCATTTGGGTTTCGATCAGGAGGAAACCTTCTGGCTGCTTCTTCTGAGAAGACTTCTTTGTACTTCCGGTATTCTTTTGGCACTTCGTGTGTTTGTGCAGGGTCCTTCTGATGGTACTGTTCGGCCATCTCCTGAGATATGGTTTGCCTTCTTACGTAGATGGCCTCGCCCTCCTTGGGATTGCCCAGACTTTTAACGGCTTTAGTCTGCCACCTGGCGACCATGCGGTCTAGATGTTTGTACATGCTGCTTTGAATCTTGACCGTGCCTTCGAGCAGCTTTCCTCTTCTCCAGTCTACTCTTGGGTTGAAAGTTCGGAGGAATGGGTATCCCAGTATCAGGCGATCCTTCCCAAGATTTGTGATGTAAAACTCTTGAAGGTCCTCTTGGTCATTGTAGGAGATCCTTAGGCGGCAGTAATGAGTCATTTCTCCTTGTTTGTTCTCCGTCCCATCGACGTTGTAGACCTTGATTGGTTTGACTAAGGTCGCTTTCCAACCTTCATTCTTTTCCAGGTAGTTTCATCAATGAAGTTCTCCGTGGCTCCGCTGTCCAGCAGAGCTGTTTCTTCGGCCTTCGCATGAGCAGTTTGAAAGGAAAATGGCACATTCATGGAAGTGAGTCGTTTAATGTACATTTCTTGTTCTTCTCTGCTCATACTAGTGTTCCTAAGCCAGGCCGTCGGCTTGGAACTTCTCAAAAACCCTCGCTGATCAGCTTGTCGAACAGTTCTTCTTTTTCTTCGATGGTCAAGGCATTGATGTGCGCCATTAACCCTCCTTTCCCTTTGGCTGATCCGACCTTTGTGGATGCCTGGGACATTACTTCGTCCTTGTCGTCGTCTACAATGGACTCCTCTTCTTCTGCCTCCATAACTTTAGCTGTGGGTTTCCTTCCAGGTGTCGTCTTTTTGTCTGGGCAATTCCTAGACATATGTCCTTGCTTCTTGCATCGGAAGCATCGCCCTTCGTTCATGAGTTTCTTCCGCTCTTCAGGTGCGAGTTGCTGGAACCTTCCTGGGGGTCGGTTCTTGGGTCTAGTGTCGATGACATCTACATCCATGGCGTCTGGGTCCCTAGAAGCTTTCTTCGGGACAGGGTGGTCTTTGAAGAACTGTTGAAACATGTTCTCTCGAACGGTGAGTCCTCCCCTTCCGAAGCCTCCAGCTTCTTGCTTGATTCTTTTAGCTTTGACAACCT
Source organism: Russula dissimulans (assembly GCA_022376545.1). Lineage (NCBI taxonomy): Eukaryota > Fungi > Basidiomycota > Agaricomycetes > Russulales > Russulaceae > Russula > Russula dissimulans. The sequence goes on along the minus strand of WTXJ01000217.1, from coordinate 22,136 downwards.
CCTTCCTAGCGGCCTCTTGCCACCCTTCGAGGTCGTCGTCGGCTGGACAATTGTCTTTCCTCAGAATTGCAGTGGCGAGCCAGGATTTCAACCCCATTCTGAACGCTCGAACTGTCCCTTGGTGATTCCTGTCCCACCCTAGTTCGGTAATGAGCGCGTTGAAGGTGGAAATATATTCGTGTAAGGGCATGTCCTTCTTCATGCTCAATGCTGATAGTTTGAACTGAGCATCTTCAAGTAGGCTGTCGTCTTTCCAGGTATTGATAAAGTCATTTTTGAACCTTATCCAGTGTTGTTCGTTGTCTGCGTTCATTCCGTCCGTTACTCTGTTGTTGGCGGCGCGGATTTGGGCTTTGGTCCATTCTCGGACCCTTTCTCCTCTGATATAGGTGATGGCCAGGGCTACTCGGCTCAGGGGGCGAGCCATTACTCTTTTGTGTGAGTTGATCCAGGCCCAAACTGTAAAGTCATACATAAATGACTCTGCGTTTTTTCTGTTTCCATCGAAGATGTCTGGTGGGTGTCCATCTAGCCCTCCTCCTCCTTGGGCTGCTTGCTGCATCGCAGCAGCCATTGGTTGAAGGGCTGGGGGGCCACCTCCTCCTCCTGGGGGGCCTCCTCCTCCTCCTGGAGGATTTCCTCCTCCTCCTCCACTACCTCCTCCCCCATGCGCTGGGTCTGGTACTGGGATAGGGGTGAAGGTGGTCTGGATTGAGGGTCCCTCTTGTAGGCTGTGGAAGGTGACGTCTCCGGTTCTTTCTTCGGTGGAAGTCATCGTAGCCATCATGAGCTGGTCGATGGCTTCGTTCAACCTTTGTTGTGGGCTGATTTCGACTTTCTTTAGTTGCCTAGTGATGGTTTCTACTTCTGGCAACAGCTGTGTTTCGACGTGAAGGCTGTATTCGCTTCGATCTACTCCGTGTCTTTGTAGTATTGGAGTTTTCTCTCTTGAAGACTCTGACTGTTCGTCAGTTTTCGTGTCTTCTTCTGAAGAAGTGTCCTGTTTTCTGGCTTCTTCAGTTCGGTAGGGTTCAGCCGATGTCCCTAATCCGTGTGTATTCGGGCTCTCGATGAGATCTTTCTTGGTCGTCCAAAATGTTCTCTCCTCCGGACTCCAGTACGTGTAATACCACTGGTTGTTGATATATTCCACTGGCACCCAGGTCCCTCCTATCCCTAGGATGGTATAGGATGATTGAGCGAAGTCCTGTCTTATCGACCAAAGGGCGATTCCTTTAAGTGCTGGAGGTAAGTTGTCTGATCTCCTGTTCTGAAAGTCTGCTGCTTCTTCGGGGTCCTCTGGGAAGCTTACGATGATTGATTCCCGTAGCTCCTCCTTCTGTTTCCCCTGGAGTTTTTCTTTCAGAGCCTTCGTCTTGACTGGCTATTTAAAGCTCGACTTATGTCAAGAATCGCTGACGCTCGACTCTTGATAGAGTTCGCAGTAGCGTCTCACCTGTTCTGGAGTGCTGATTGATATAGCTCAATCACTAAGCTTCGAGGGTCCTTGGAAGTTATCCAAGGGGAACGAGAGTGGGTTAGACGATGAGAGGGGTCACTCCAAGAGGTGAGATGATAGTCAGCAAGACTGGTGTTTGATTAAGTCGAGCTTGGCTCGACTCTACGACCCTTGCAGGGTTTAAATACAAGTCTCCTACTTTAAGGATCTGTAAGTAACGAGTACAATCAATAAGCAGTCTTCCCAGGCCTGTCAGCCTCTCCTAGGCATCAGTAAGCTATCAGTAAGCTATGATATCATAGAGTGCGTTTTTTTGTCTTTGGAACAATAACATGGGAACAATCAGTCATCCAATCAGTGAGCATCCAGTCAGCGGATCAGTAAGCGTAGTAGTATCAAGCCACAATAAGTCCCACAGAATGTCGAGATAAGGCACCACTTCGTCAGAACAATAGAAAGTCTAGGCATGCCACTTGCATCCAGACTTCTTGCAGAAGGCCCAGTGCATGCAGGCGTGTTTCGGAATGGGGATTGGAGTAGACAGAGGGAAGGGGTGGATCTTGAGACCAGGAGATGAGACTTGTCCTGTAGATCGAGGTAAGTCCATAACACTATTCCCATAAAGCCTTACACGGACAGTAGTTACGATCAATCAGAGGTGCGGCGGTATCAAGACAGCTAACAGTAGGTTAGGGCATCAACCCCTGGCTAGGTACAATCTCACTTGTACAGATCAGAAATGATGGGGAGTGGTACATAGGCATACAATGGGGCATAGCCGGTTCAAGAACTTACCGCGGTCCAGCGGACGCCAACCCATCCGCTCTCGCGTGCCGGTGACACTTTCTTCTTCCACACGTTCATGGTGGTTGGAGCTGGTACGTTGTGCGTGATGATCTCCTGGAGGAGTTTCGGTGGGAGTCCTTCCCTGAATTTGACGATTGCTCCGAGGTCGTCCTCTCTGTAACCGGACTCTTCTCGGAGTCGGTCGAAAGTGGCGATGTAGAAGTCGATGTCTCCTCCGATCATCTTCAGTTCTTGGAATTTCTGTAGGGCGTTCAACTTGGCGTCTGAATCGATATACGCTGCCCTGAAATCATGTTCGAATGAGTCCCATAGCATGTCGCTACTCTGGGGTACTCCATGGACCTTGACTTGGTCCCTGAGCCAGCGCCTCTTGGCGTTAGCCCATGCGTCTACGTTTGGTCCGACGATATAGGACAGGCACAAGGCCGTCTTTAGGTATGGGACCTGGAAGGTTCTGCTTTCTCCGTTGAGGAGCTCGTATCCCAGGAATTTATCCAGGAATAGGTCGGATTTGGCTCTATTGCCATCAAAGATCGGGGGTGGGAGGCCAATGAGTCCTCCCCTGCTTTGCCTGTTACTTTGGGCTGACTGTGCTGGTGCGACCACTGTGGCCGCGATCGTTTCCATCGGCACCGGTCCCGCTGAAGGGGCTGCCGATATTTGTGCCGGTTGTGGTGCAGTGATCATGTGCTGCCCCGTCTGGTGGTTGGGATCCGCTACATCCCACCACCCTAGTCCTAGGTCGTTTGTAATGTTGACCATGTTGGCTCCTCTGGTATGCCAAGTACTGTCGTTGTCGTCTTCTAATAGGATAAACCACACGTGTCCTGTGTGGATCCTTTGTTGTTCGTCGGTGTGTGTATAGCTGTAAAATTCAACGGGGTACCACTTGCTTTCGTGTTTGACCCAGTATCCAAGTTGAGCGACGTCTTTAATCCAGAGAGCTTCCCCTTGTACGCTGTGGGGTAGGTCGTCTTGTTTCCTCTTGGGTGCGGGTACGTAGGTGTTGAGATTTGGTGCAAGTGAAAGCGGTAGAGCTGCCAGCGTGTTGGATGTGAAAGCCTGACTTATGTTACACCCTGCGGTGCGTAAAGGCCAGACGTTGGTGGTTTGGTGTTCGGGTGCTTAAGCACGCTCTACGTTCGGGGGCTGGTCTCCCTACTCAGCGGTTCTGGCTTGGATAGTGGTCCAAGACTTGGTTCGAGAGCCTAACGCACACTGGTGCTGCTCTATCTGACAATGCAAGTAAATGCGGTGTGTCCACGGTCTAATTCGACTACTAGTGGGTGCTCCATCTAGTATCCCACACAGCCGGGGGTCGGTGTCACGGTCAGTTGTTCGTCGTACCTGCGCAGAGGTAATAGGTCTTCAAGTAGTCTGAAGGGATCGGGTTCACGCTAAGTCACAACGCGGACTTAGGTACAGAGAGAAGAGGGTTCAACTGGGTATTATCCCTGAAGACTACTGCTTGTTGGTACAGGTTCAACTAAGTCAGGCTTAAGGCCTAACTGTCTGTCGTAGGGGTCTTTTATAGTAACGAGGCGTAGTCCGTGCGCAAAGTAAAGGAACTACAATACGAGTCTGGGGAACACTGGGGACGAGTCTGAGAAGTGAAACGAGGTGTCAAGTACATCAATCGTAAGTTTTAAGCGAAGGGGTGATGGCGATGAGACGAGGTACTTGAGTATCGATCGTGCTGCGCAATATATGAGTCAATCGATATGAGAAACGAGTCTAGTCTGTCACGGGGTCATCGGTCACATGAGAATGGAAGGATGAAAAGGAAAAAAGTGGGGTCCATTCCAGCGGATCGTAACACCCTTACCTGGCCAACAAGATGACACTATCTTGCTTGAGCTCACCATACCCTGAAGATCTCAATAAAATAGCCCTCCTGGACTGTCACACTGGTGTCCCCATTCTAGCTTCTTTTTGTACATCTTGTTCTCTCTCATTTTGTTTTAGTTCACTTTTATTTTACAGTATGATTGTCACTGCTACAACAGTGGACCCGATAGTGCAATGGTGAACACGAGGAGTAGGACGAAGGTTACAATGAGAAAGCAGAGCATACACCCGTATGTCTTCTGGGAGTGGAGCGATAAGTCGAACCAAGGGCGATGAAGTACGCCCGACTTCGACTTGTAGTGAGAACGACCTGATATTAAGACAGAAGACTCAAGTTAGAGTCTCAAGTAACTAGGTACAATGCTATAAATACTACGAGTGGGTAGGCTATTCCCATAAAGCCTTATACGGACGGTGACTACAATCAATCAGAGGTGTGGTGGTAATCAGACAGCTAGCAATAGATCAGGACGTCAAGCCCTGGTATGTCAAGGTTTGCGTACCCCTGATATAAACTCTAGCCACCCAAGTCACTTTGTTACGACTTAGTTACAGCGACGCTTTCAAGCACGTGAGTGTTGCTTGTTATAGCACAAGCACTAAGCTTCGGCTTTGCTCAGATGTTACCCTGAACGCAACATAAGAGGATAGCGATAGGAAATAGAGCCACTCTCTTGAAGTGCTTGCTAGACAGGAATATGCGAGTAGAAGATGATTAAGTCGAACTTAAGGCTCGTACTACTCTGCCCACTGGGCTTATATACAGGTTCGGTTTGTAATCGTCTTACAAACCGGCTCAGTCATCGTACTTGTACAGTAATCAAACCAGTAAGTGCTCAGTCAGTAATAGTACAGTAACTGGTGAGATTCGTAACCAGACTCATAAGTGATCAGTCAGAACTAACAGTCGAGCTACTTGGTTTATCCGTTTTTAGTCATTGATCCAGTCAGCAATCTTAGTCACCGCACCCTGTGAGATACTAGTACCATAGCCAGAACCTGAGAACGTAATACCGTAAGAAGACTTAGCTATTTTCATGGCGCGATGTGCCATAACGGGGTTGTGCCCATGGCTGCGCTCTCTGGCAGTTGAATGCATGTATCGTAGTCAGTCCGCAAAAATGTAAGTAAACATAGACGGAACTCACAAGTTCTTGACATGGTAAGGTACAATCTCACTTGTATGGATCAGAAGCGATGCGGGGTGGTACATAGGCAAACATAGGGACATAGCCAGTTCTTGAACTTACCACAGTCCAACGGACACCAACCTATCCGTTCTCGCGTGCCAGTGACAATGATACACTGCCCGCTCTACATCACTCACAATCAATGGCAACCTTGTGGCACACCCATGTCAGGCAATGTTCTCACTCCATTGCCAGCCATTATCGCCCCTGTCACTGATCATTCCCACCTCCATAACCAACCCTTATCAGATTTTGTATGCAGGTCCCATACAGTGGTGCCACAGGGACGCGTGTGTTACGATCTACTGGAACAGACCCCATTTTTCTCCTTTTTCTCTCGTTCTCACATGACCGATGACCCGGCGACAGACTAGACTCATGACTCATACTGATTGACTCATGTATTGCACAGTACGATTGATACTCAAGTACCTCGTTTTATAGCTATCACCCCTTCACTTAAAACTTACGATTGATGTACTTGACACCTCGTTTCACTTCTCAGACTCGATTCCAGTGTCCCCCAGACTCGTCTTGTAGTTCCCCTACTTCACGCACGGACCACGCCTCTTTACTATAAAAGAACCCTACGATAGACAGTTAGGCCTTAAGCCTGACTTAGTTGAACCTGTATCAACAAGCAGTAGTCTTCAGGGATAATACCCAGTTGAACCCTCTTCTCTCTGTACCTAAGTCCGCGTTGTGACTTAGTGTGAACCCGATCCCTTCAGACTACTTGAAGACCTATTACCTCTGCGCAGGTACGACGAACGACTGACCGTGACACCGACCCCCAGCTGTGTGGGATACTAGACGGCATACCCGCTAGTAGTCGAGTTAGACCATGGACACACCACATTTACTTGCATTGTCAGATAGGAGCAGCACCAGTGTGCGTCAGGCTCTCAAACCGAGCCTTGGACCACTATCCAAGCCAGAACCGCTGAGTAGGGAGACCAGCCCCCGAACGTAGAGTGTGCTTAAGCACCCGAACCCTGAACCGCCAACGTCTGGCCTTTACGCACCGCAGGGCGTAACATAAGTCAGGCTTTCACATCCGACACGCTGGCAGCTCTACCACTTTCACTTGTACCAAATCTCAACACCTACGTACCCGCACCCAAGAGGAAACAAGACGACCTACCCCACAGCATACAAGGGGAAGCTCTCTGGATCAGAGATGTCGCTCAACTTGGATACTGGGTCAAGCACGAGAGCAAGTGGTACCCCGTTGAACTCTACAACTACACACACACCGACGAACAACAGAGGATCCACACCGGACACACGTGGTTTATCCTATTAGAAGACGAAAACGACAGTACTTGGCATACCAGAGGAGCTAACATGGTCAATATTACAAACGACCTAGGACTAGGGTGGTGGGATGTAGCGGATCCCAACCACCAGATAGGGCAGCACGTTATCACTGCACCAGAACCGGCACAAATATCGGCAGCCCCCTCAGTGGGACCGGTGCCGATGGACACGATTGCGGCCACAATGGTCGCGCCAGCACAGTCAGCCCAAAGTAATGGGCAAAGCAGGGGAGGACTCATTGGCCTCCCACCCCCGATCTTCGACGGCAATAGAGCCAAATCTGACCTATTCCTGGACAAGTTCCTGGGTACGAACTCCTCAACGGAGAAAGCAGAACCTTCCAGGTCCCATACTTAAAGACGGCCTTGTGCCTGTCTACATCGCCAGACCTAATGTAGACGCATGGGCTAATGCCAAGAGGCGCTGGCTCAGGGACCAAGTCAAGGTCCATGGAGTACCCCAGAATAGCGACATGCTATGGGACTCATTCGAACACGACTTCAGGGTGGCATATATCAATTCAGACGCCAAGTTGAATGCCCTCCAGAAATTCCAAGAGCTAAAGATGATTGGAGGGGACATCGACTCCTACATCGCCACTTTTGACCAACTCCGAGAAGAGTCCGGCTACAGAAAGGACGACCTCGGAGCGATTGTCAAATTCAGGGAGGGACTCCCACCGAAACTCCTCCAAGAGATCATCACGCACAATGTACCAGCCCCACCACCATGAATGCATGGAAGAAGAAAGCCAGAGAACGACAAACAGTGTACAAAGAACTCAGGAATGTCACTGCGAAGAAACCGTTCCCGCGCAACAACTAGCCCAATATCTAGGGCTACGAAATTACCAGCTGACACAGCGACCAGCATATGGGCCGAAACCTAACCAAGGAAGAAACCCGCAAACAACCAGTCAAGTCGTCCCCATGGATGTGGACGCAGGAAACACGGGCAGAAGGTTCGGACCAGGGCAGTGGAGCCCGGAAAGGCAGGACCTCTACCAGAAGGGCGCATGCTTCATTTGCAAAGTGCAAGGGCACATCAGTCGTGATTGCCCCCAGAAACCAAAGAAACTGTACCAAGGGCAGCCAAGTCACACCCGCGTCGCAGAAGTCGCCGAGCCAAAAGCAACCATCAGTAACGACGAAGCCCTGAAACAAATCGGAGGACTGGAGGGCATCCTCAAAATGTTACCAAATGAACCCGGAGCGGTAAAAATCCGTGCGATCAGTGCGCTGCAGGATTTTTACCAGGCCCAAAACTAGCTGCCATAGTTAGGGCTCTAAAGATACGGACAATGTACATAAACAAGCACAACTCAATCAAGTTGCCGTTTTCACTGTACACGTATTGAGGAAAGGCAGAAGAAACAGCACTCGTCGACAGTGGCGCAACAGAAAACTTCATGGATTACAAAACCGTGGCTAGGTTACGCCTCGGAACCAAGAAGTTAGAACAGGTACGTCCCATCATTAACATAGACGGGACATCGAACCAGGCAGGAGACATCACGCATTACTGCGACCTCCTGGTGACCAGAGGACAGCAAACTGGATGAGAAAGATTTTTCGTCACTAACCTAGGGAAGGACCGATTCATCTTCGGATACCCCTGGTTACGAACATTCAACCCCGAAATCGATTGGACAACGGGGATTGTAAAAGGTCCAGAAACACGAATGGAAACCTTACTCAAAGGTAACCTAACCAGAAGGGAACATTTGGCCGAAGCAACGAGAGTGGCAATCGGCCAACTCGAAGAAGGCGACAAATTATACATCACCATCAGAACAATCAAATCAGAACCAATCGAAGGCAACAAGGCGACCATCGCCCAGCAAATGGCAGAAAAAGCTCATGACGCTGGGAAGGTCAATATGGAACAAACAGTCCCCACGGTTTTCAAGCAACATTGGAAAGTATTCTCGGAACAAGAAGCCCGTCAACTACCACCACGCCACAAATGGGATCACAAGATTGAACTAAAACCGGACGTGCCCGACACGATTAACAGCAAAGTCTACCCGTTATCAAAGGACGAACAGAAGGTACTTGATGAATATATCACGGACAACTTGGATAAAGGCTACATCACAGCATTGGCATCTCCATACGGCTCCCTGACCTTCACAGTCAAAAAGAAGGACGGAACACTCCGAATCGTACACAACTACCGAAAGCTAAACGAGTATACCGTCATGGATGTCACACCACTCCCCTGCATACAATCAATCCTGGAAGAACTGAGAGGCAAGACACTGTTCAGTAAGTTCGACATCAGAGCTGGATATAACAACATCCGGATCGCCGAAGGGATGAGTACAAAACCGGATTCAAGACTAACAAAGGACTGTTCGAATGGGTGGTAATGCCCTTCGGATTATGCAACGCACCTGGCACGTTCACCCGTATGGGGAATGACGTACTACGACCCCTCTACGCAAAATACCCTGGGAAATTTCGGCATTACATGGACGACTGCATCGTCATAACCGAAACCGGAGAACGGGAACTCCACGTCAAAATCTGTCACGATTTCTTCGAAATACTTGAATAACACAATCTATTCCTGAAACCAGCAAAATGCGAGTTCTTCCAAATGGCCATTGACTACCTAGGAATCAGGGTAGAAGGCGGAGAGCTAATGATTGACCCCGCGAAGATCGCCGGCATCAAGGAATGGCCGACCACCCTCAAAACCGTCAAAGAAGTAAGAAGCACCCTCGGACTCCTCAGATATCACAGGCCATGGATTCCCAACTTCACCTGGATCGCCAAACCACTCACAGATCTGCTACAAAAAGGTAAAGAATTCGCATGGGACACCGCCTGTGAAATGGCAGTAAGGAAGCTGATCGGGCTGGTTACGTCCGAACCGGTCCTAATACCACCGGACCCAGACCAGCAATTCATCCTATACGTAGACGCGTCCCAATTCGCAACCGGAGCTATCTTATACCAGGCCGACAAGGAACAAACAAACAAACGAGGAGACCCCTTACTCAGGCCCATCAGATTTCACTCCCAGACGTTCACAAAAACGGAACAGAACTACCCAATTTATGACCGAGAATTACTCGCGGTCATAAGAGGCCTACGAACCTGGTGACACTTACTAAGGAATACGGTAACACCGGTACTAGTCATCACTGACCATGCCAACCTGCAGTACTACCGAGAACCACACAAACTGGGCCTGCGAGTCAATGGGTACGTCACTGAACTCGCAGACTTCAACATCCAACTAGTGTATAAACCCGGAGCCACCAACTGCGCTGACGCCCTGTCAAGACGACCCGACCTTGCACCAGATACAGATGACTACCCACTCCTCATCATGTTACCCGAACACCTGTTCATACCTCCAGACGCCCCGACACGAAACTACGACACTACTAGACAAAAAGAGACCATCAAAGACAATGACTCTGGCTATGAGTCAAACGAAATGGAATTGGTGGACCACGGCATCCCCATTCTCAAAGCAAGAGCCGCAACACTACTCGACGGGTCAGAATTATCCACCAAGTATCTAGACAACAAAATCATGCACGACCAGGAAACGCAACGAGCCACCATCCAACGATGGTGGCTCAGTCACTCACTTACTAAGAACGGACGACTATGGACCAAGAACGGCGCACTCGTTGTTGTGGGAAACAACGACGTTAAGAAGGGGGTAATTTCCCTTTTTCACGACACTTCAACAGCAGGACACCCCGGAATCACCAAGACACTGCTCATGACGGCCAAATATTACTGGTGGCCAGGCATGAAAGAATTCATCACGAACTATGTAAAAGGGTGCGCAACGTGTCAAATGACTAAGGTAAACACCCATCCAAGTAGACCCACCCTCTTCCCAATCACCGCCGAACCAAATGCTCTCCCATTTCAAACAATCGCAGTTGACTTCATCGTCAAACTGCCAATCTCCGATGGATACGACTCGATACTGACAATTACAGACCACGACTACTCTAAAGCAGCTATATTTTTACCCTGCAACGAGTCCATCGATGCCCCTGGAGTAGCAGAACTGTACGCAAGACAGGTGTTCCCACATTACGGCATCCCCCGCAAGATCATCTCCGACAGAGACCCCAGGTTCACCGCCAACTTTACCACAGAACTATGCAAAACGCTCAGAATCAAACAAAACATCTCATCAGCATACCACCCACAGACGGACGGACAAAGTGAACGCACCAACCAAAGCCTGGAGCAATACCTATGAGCCTTCTGCGGAAACAACCAAAGCGAGTGGGCAAGATGGCTACCAATCATGCAGTACACAAAGAACTCTTGGCCGCATGCAACCACGAAGAAAACCCCCTACGACATAATATTAGGATACACCCCAACCGCACACCAACCAATCAGAGAAACAGACATACTGACACTCAACGAACGAATTAACCACGTTCGGTCAGCCCGCAAGCAGGCCCAAGAGGCCATGAGCAAAGCGCAAGAAGGGCTGATCAAAGCAACCAAGTTCAAAGGATACAAAGAAAGAGAAAAGGTCTGGCTAGAAGGAACGAACATCAAGAGACCTTATGACTCCCCCAAACTCTCCCCAAGGCGATATGGACCTTTCGAGGTAGTCGCCAAGATATCCCCGGTGGCGTACAAACTCCGCCTCCCTGAAACATGGCAGATTCATGACGTGTTCCACACATCGCTTCTCACGCCTTTCACGGAAACCGAAGAGCACGGACACAATTTTATCGAACCGCCACCAGACGAAATAGAAGGCGAAGAAGAATGGGAAGTAGAACAGATCCTCGGAAAGCGACATCACGGCCGAGGAAGAAATTTGCAGTATCTCGTAAGATGGAAGGGATACGCCCCCGCGCACGATCAATGGATTGACAGATCCGACATGAATGCATCAGAACTCATTGATGCTGTCACCGCTGCTACAACGGACTCGACAGTCCGAGGGTAAATACGAAGACTAGTGTAAAGATCACGATGAGGAATGCGAGCATGTACCTGTGCGTCTTCCGGGAGTGGAGCGATAAGTCGAACCAAGGGCGACGAAGTACGCCCGACTTCGACTTGTAGCGAGAACAACCTGGTTATTGAGACAGAAGACTCAAGCTAGAGTCTTGGTAACTAGATACATCGCTATAAATAGTACTGTGGGGAGGCTATTCCCATAAAGCCTTATACGAACGGTAGCAACGATCAGATAGGGGCGCGGCGTAATCAAGAGGGTAATGATACAACAGGACATCAAGCCCGGTAAGGTACAATCTCACTTGTACGGATCAGACATAATGGGGGACGGCACATACGATGGAACATAGCCGGTTCAAGAACTTACCGCGGTCCAACAGACGCCAACCCATCCGCTCTCGCATGCCGGTGACAGATGCATACAAAACACAACAAGCGGAGCGCCCACCTCAAAGGAGTATAAGAACCCCAAGGAAAGGACAAGTGGCAACCATCCGCTCCGCTACCCTCTCCTACCCCAACGAACTACCACCAACAACCATTATCAACCTATGTCCCAAGAACAAGATGCCACCCAAACAACCGCCACCAGCCTACCCTCGCCGCGCCCCGCCACGCCAGTCGACCTCCTTCCCGCTGCCACCATCGTCTTCCAGACCCAACACGGCGGACACTTGGCGCTTGTTCCAGTCGGAGGGACAGTCGCTTCCGCCATGACTCAGGTTTCAATTGCCGTGACAAGTGGAGCGCTGCCGACCCCCTCACCGGAACCGCTCCCTGTGCCCCCGTGACAGGGACCTTCAGGTCCTTCTTTACGTCCTGGCGCTGACCACCTTGATCGTCACCCTCTCTCTTGGCGTGCAGCTAGCCATAGAAACGAGCTGGAGAGACTGCAAAAACTCTGGGAAGACAGCCGGAGACTGGGCAAGTACCACACCCAGCATGGGGAGTTTCCAGCAGACTTCCGAGGAGCCGGGTACAGCAAGGCAGCATTTGTCGCCGGTAAACTCGCAGCACTACCAACCCCGCCAACCACAATCCTAGAAGTCATGTCATCATATGAAGTAGCCAGGAAGTACGACAACCTCCTCGAACAGTACGTCCATGCAGCTTGCGTGGCACTAGACGAAGTCGTGCCCGTTCCCCTGCCTCAGGGGGATACCATCCCGAACTCACCCATTCCCACGGAAGGGGTAGAAAACATCTCGACCAACAATGAGGACGAAGGTCAGACACCAGCAGCCGCCCCCGAAGATAAAGGTAAGGGGCGAGACACCCAAGTAGCAGCACGCGAGGAGGCCGAAGGGGTGGACACGGAGTTGGGCGACTCTGAAAAAGAAAACGACCCAGACCACCCAGGCGTCAGGTGGATGCGATACGAAGTGGCAAACCCGGAACACTATGTCATGTGGATCCCGGCACCAGGAGAGTTAGACGATGTCAGAGCAGGGTATATCCGGTACGTCTTCGACGGGGAAGACACCACCCTGGAAGGGACCTTTGGCAAAGGACACCCCACCTATCGACAACCATTGTGAGCACGGCGTGCTGACACCCACCCCAACCTCACCGACAACAAAGACATCCGAGACGACCACCTGTCCACCTTTAACCCGGAATCCACAATGGCCGAGATTGTCGACCGCTACGTCCACCATATGGCGGATCCTGGACTCATCGTGGAAGTCGTCCGCTACCGCGCACAAAAAAACCGTCAGGGTACGTTAGCCGCCCGCATAAAAGATCTAACCGAGCAACAACAACGCAACAACAACGCGTTGATGAACACCACCTGCTCCCTCATTCACGCCAAAGCCGCCACACGACTGATCGAACAGATGTTCGCAGAACCCCCCTCGCACGAAGAGCCATACAAGGCCTACCCTTTCTCTATCCGTGCGGGCCAAGGACCTGCAAACTGCATTCGACACCACCCAGCTCAGACACCTCCCGACAAACGCTACTCCCCGTATAGACACCCGCGCCTCGAAAAACCCATCTTCTGCTACGAGTGTTTCCAGACGTCCCCAGATCACTCTCCCATCGAATGCCCCGACTACGGGCACTGTTACTTCTGCGCCAGTATGCAGCACGAATCCCTCACCTGCATCGCCCCGCATGTCCGCTGCGAAGAAAAGCAATGCAACGTGCCAGTCTGGCACCAATACCATGGCCTTCAATGCGCCGCCCCCACTGCTGCTCACCTCACTTGCCTGGCCCACGCATGGCCCTCCGAATTTCTCAAACGATGGGATGAAGACGCATCCCCACTCACCCGCTCGTCACTACAGGATTATGAAAGCGACCCCGACGAACTCATGTGGGAATGAGTTGCCCTAGGGAGGGCGTGATGTTACGATCCGCTGGAACGGACCCCGTTTTTCTCCTTTTTCTCTCGTTCTCACGTGACCGATGACCCGGCGACAGACTAGACTCGTGACTCATACCGATTGACTCATGTATTGCGCAGTACGATTGATACTCAAGTACCTCGTTTCATAGCTATCACCCCTTCACTTAAAACTTACGATTGATGTACTTGACACCTCGTTTCACTTCTCAGACTCGATTCCAGTGTCCCCCAGACTCGTCTTGTAGTTCCCCTACTTCACGCACGGACCACGCCTCTTTACTATAAAAGAACCCTACGATAGACAGTTAGGCCTTAAGCCTGACTTAGTTGAACCTGTATCAACAAGCAGTAGTCTTCAGAGATAATACCCAGTTGAACCCTCTTCTCTCTGTACCTAAGTCCGCATTGTGACTTAGCGTGAAACTGATCCCTTCAGACTACTTGAAGACCTATTACCTCTGCGTAGGTACGACGAACGACTGACTGTGACACCGACCCCCAGCTGTGTGGGATACTAGACGGCATACCCGCTAGTAGTCAAGTTAGACCATGGACACACCGCATTTACTTGCATTGTCAGATAGGAGCAGCACCAGTGTGCATCAGGCTCTCAAACCGAGCCTTGGACCGCTATCCAAGCCAGAACCGCTGAGTAGGGAGACCAGCCCCCGAACGTAGAGCGTGCTTAAGCACCCAAACCCCGAACCACCAACGTCTGGCCTTTACGCACCGCAGGGCGTAACAGCGTGGGCACCAGCAGTGATGTGACACAACACATCAACACAGTGAGTCACACCACCCCCCCTTTTTTTTTCCTGATCCCACTCCATTTGCAGTGTATTTTTATTTTATTTTTTTCCTTTGTTTTCTTCTTTCTTTTTGTTTTTATTCTTTTTTTCACTGACCACCAGCATGGCCACAGCATGACACATGACAGCGGTGTGATGGGCACCCACACAGCTGCGTCATGACACACAACGGTGATGGGACATGTCACTGGCATGTGAGAATGGTCTGGTTGGATGGACCATTGGACTGTGGTAAGTTCCAGAACCAGCTATGTTCCCTGTCATTTTGTCTATGTGCCACCCTGTTTCATCATGATCCATACAAGTGAGATTGTACCTTACTAGGGCTTGATGCCCTGATCATTTGCTAGCTGTCTTGATTACTGCCATCCATCTCTGATTGATCATAGCTACCATCCATATAAGGCTTTATGGGAATAGCCTACCCAACCATCGTATTTATAGCACTGTACCTAGTTACTCAAGACTCTAACTTGAGTCTTCTGTCTCAATAGCAGGTCATTCTCACTACAATGTTATGGACTTACCTCGATCTACAGGACAAGTCTCACCACCTGGCTTCGGAACTCATCTCCCCTCCCTTCGATCCACGCCCATTCCTATCCCCAAACACGCCTGTATGCACTGGGCCTTCTGCAAGAAGTCTGGATGCAAGTGGCACACCTAGACTCCTTATTGTTCTGAAGTGTAGTACCTTTGTTCTGACGTTCTGTGGGACTTACTATGGTCTGATACTGATATGCTTACTGATCCGAGGACTAATTGTTCCCATGTTATTGTTCCAAAGTCCAAAAACGCACTCTATGATATCATGGCTTACTGATGGCTTACTGATACTTAGGAAGAGCTGACAGGCCTGAGAAAGACTGCTTATTGATCGTGTCTGCTACTTACGGATCCCTAAGTAGTAGATTAGTATTTAAACCCTGTAACAGTTGTAGAGTCGAGCCAAGCTCGACTTAATCAAACATTGGTCTTGCTGACTATCATCTCACCCATTGGAGTGATCCCTCTCATCGTCTAACCAACTCTCGCTCCCCTTGGATAACCTCCAAGGACCACCGAAGCTTAGTGATTGAGCTATATCAATCAGCACTCCAAAACAGGTGAGACGCTACTGCAAACTCTATCAAGAGTCGAGCGTCAGCGATTCTTGACATAAGTCGAGCTTTAAATAGCCAGTCAAGACGAAGGCTCTGAAGGAAAAACTCCAGGGGAAACAGAAGGAGGAGCTACGAGAATCAATAATCGTAAGCTTCCCAGAGGACCCCGAAGAAGCAGCAGACTTCCAGAACAGGAGATCAGACAACTTACCTCTAGCACTTAGAGGAATTGCCCTTTGGTCGATAAGACAGGACTTCGCCCAGTCATCCTACACCATCCTAGGGATAGGAGGAACTTGGGTGCCAGTGGAATATATCAACAACCAGTGGTATTACACTTACTGGAGTCCGGAGGAGAGAACATTTTGGACGACCAAGAAGGATCTCATCGAGAGCCCGAATAAACACGGATTGGGGACAGCAGCTGAACCCTACCGAACTGAAGAAGCCAGAAAACAGGACACTTCTTCAGACGAAGACACAAAAACTGACGAACAGTCAGAGTCTTCAAGAGAGAAAACTCCAATACTACAAAGACACGGAGTAGATCGAAGCGAATACAGTCTTCACGTCAAAACACAGCTGTTGCCAGAAGTGGAAACCATCACTAGGCAACTGAAAACAGTCAAAATCAGCCCACAACGAAGGTTGAACGAAGCAATCGATCAGCTTATAATGGCCACAATGACTTCCACCGAAGAAAGAGTTACAGACATCACCTTCCAAAGCCTACAAGAAGGACCTTCTATCCAAACTACCTTCACCCCTATCCCAGTACCAAGTCCAGCACATGGGGGAGGAGGTGGTGAAGGAGGAGGAGGAAACCCTCCAGGAGGAGGAGGAGGTCCCCCAGGAGGAGGAGGTGGCCCTCCAGCCCTTCAACCAATGGCTGCCGCGATGCAACAAGCAGCCCAAGGAGGAGGAGGACTGTTACGATCTACCCCTCGGACTTACCACTACCCGTCCTTTTTCCTTTCTTTGCTCCTATCTCACTTGCTACTTCTTACGCCCTCGGACTACCTACCTACTCTTCCATAAAACTTCCCCGCTAGCTACCATCATTTTACCTTCGCTTAGCTATCGTGACTCATTCCATTGTTACTGCCTTCGGTCCTGATACTTGTTATTGTCTCTTCGCTTACTACTCTGACTCGACCCAAGAGCCCTTAAGGCCATTTGCTACTATTCTTACTTACCTGACTCACCAAGCGTCCTAGACGGACTGCAACATGTATATAAACTTGTATAACTCACAGTTGGGCCTTAAGCCTGACTTAGAATCAATCTTGCAACTTTCTGGTCATTGGCATACAAAGTGGGAAGGCCACTGGACCGACTTCGACTCCAGAATTACTGGCAAGGACCTTCCGAGGAGGGGGATCACTTCATCGTCAACTTAGACCCTTGCACAGACCGCATTTACTTGCCTATCGACTTAGCCTTGCTTTGCAAGTGCTCGCTGAGTAGGGAGACCAGCCCCCATTCGACTAAAGACCTTCTAGTGCTGCTTAACGCGCACCTGGACCCAAACCGCCAACGTCTGGCCCTTGCGCCCGCAGGAGCATAACATAAGTCAGGCTTTAACCCCACAGACAAGCTGGCCGCACTAGAACTATATCTACCAGAAGACCCAGACACCCCAGTCGCAGTACAAAGAAGAACCAGAGACGACCTACCAGCCCACGTAAAAGGGAAAGCATATTGGGTCCCAAATCCAGGCCACAAGGGCTACTACGCCAAAAGCAAGAACGTAGAAAGAGCTGTTGAATTCTACAACTTCAGACACACCGATAAAGAAGGGGTAACTCAAACAGGAGATCGTTGGTTTGTCCTTGAAGAAGGAGACGACGAAGACCCCAACTGGTACACCAGAAAGAAATACCAACTATCCCCAGGATCAAACGGACTAGGTTGGTGGAGAGAAACTGACAAGGAAGCTGAAGAAGGAAAGATTAAAACGTACCAACCCAGTTATCAACAAGAAGAACAGTCAGTAACCGACATGGAGACTCAACAAGAAGAACAAATCAACACCACAATCGTAGAACCACCCCCACAACCAATGGGACAGACAAACCCTGGGAACGGAGCCCCAGTAGGACTGGCACCCCCGATCTTCAATGGAGATAGGGACAAGTCAGAAGAATTTCTCGATAGATTCCTGGGCTACGAACTTATCAACTGGGACAAAAGGATCTTCCAGATTCCCTTCACCAAAACAGCACTCTGCCTCTCCTATATCACTGGCCCAAAAGTCGACGCATGGGCCAAAAGTAAAAGGATATGGCTCCATGAGGCAGTCAGGACGGGAACACGCAAAATGGAGGACAACTCCCTGTGGGATGACTTTGAGGCAGACTTCAGGACAGCCTTTACCGACACCGATGCCCGTCTCACCGCCCTCCAAAAGTTCCAGGAGCTCAGAATGACTGGAGATGACCTTGACACGTACACTGCCGAGTTCGAAAGACTCAGAGAAACTGCAGGGTACCGAAGAGATGACATAGGGGCTATAGCCAAGTTTAAAGACGGGCTACAACCCAAGTTACTCCACCAGATCATCACCCACTGCTCCCCAGCTCCAGCCACCTTGGAGGAGTGGAAAAAGAAGGCTAGGGAGCGCCAGACAGTGTATAAAGAGCTCAAAAACGCTGGCCTAACCCAGAAGACGAATAACAACCGCACAGAAGCACAGAAGAAGTGGGCAACTATGCTGGGCCTTCGGAACTATGTCCCACCTCAGCAGAGAAGCCAGAACGGCCGCCCACAAACCAGCTATCAAAGCAAAGGCAACAACCAAGTAGTCCCAATGGATGTAGACGCAGGGCGTATATTTACACCCCTCTCCGAGCAAGAACGCGCCGAACTGAGCAAGAAAGGCGCGTGCTTCCGCTGCAGACAGCCCGGCCACATCAGCCGCTTCTGCCCTCAAAAAAGGCAAGGGGAGGAGGAACAACGATCAGAGCAGCAAAGGCAGAAGAACCTCCCAAAGAACAAGAACAGCCGTCCCTCAAAGACTCCATTAGCAACATGGATCCAAAAGAACTATGGGGAATACTGCAGGGCATGGACGAGGAGAAGCGCATGGCCATAGCAGATGGTGCGCAGGATTTTTAACCGGCCCGAAACTAACTGCCATAGTTAGGGCCCTACGCTTGAGAAAGATGTACATAACCAGACACGACTCAGTCAAATTAGTGTTTGATTTATACTCGTTCAAAGGCAAGGCAGAAGAGATTGCTCTTATTGACAGCGGAGCAACAGAAAATTTTATCGATTATAAAACAGTAGCAAGGCTACGACTAGGAACCAAGAAACTCGAACAAGCAAGGCCGGTAAGAAACATTGACGGCACCGAAAATAAGGCAGGAAGTGTTACCAACTACTGCGACCTAATGATCTCCAGAGGAGATACAAAGGAAAGAGTTCGCTTCTATGTTACTAACCTCGGAAAAGATAGGTTTATCTTCGGGTACCCTTGGCTCGCCAAATTCAACCCAGAAATTAACTGGCCAGAAGCAGAAATAAAAGGACCAAGAGTACGAGTAGAAACTCTGGTCAAAGGTAACATGACACAAAAGGAATATATCCGACACATTCAACAAGAAGCGATCGCTCAACTGGAGGAAGGGGACGAACTAATCATGACGATTAGGAAGGTAACCCCTGAACCCCTGGAACTTAACAAAACGACACTCGCCCAACAGATGGCCGAAAAAGCCTATGATGCGAGCAAGGTAAACACGGAGGCAACAATCCCTACGGCATACAGACGACACTGGAAAGTATTCTCAGAAAAGGAGGCAAGGCAACTACCACCACACCGATCCTGGGACCACGAGATTAACCTAAAGGACAACGCACCCGAGGTAATTAACAGTAAGGTGTACCCGCTGTCAAAAGACGAACAAAAGGCCCTAGATGAGTACCTCGATGACAACCTGGACAAAGGTTACATCGTAGCGTCCTCATCTCGCTATGGATCTCCCACATTTACGGTAAAAAAAAAGGATGGCACTCATCGTATCGTACATGACTACAGGAAACTCAATGAATACACGGTAATGGACGTCACACCCCTCCCCAGCATCCAGTCAATTTTGGAAGACCTGAGGGGCAAAACTCTGTTTAGTAAGTTCGATATCAGAGCGGGATACAACAATATCCGCATCAGGACAGAAGACACCTATAAAACCGGATTCAAGACAAGCAGAGGACTATATGAATGGATCGTAATGCCATTTGGACTATGCAATGCTCCAGCCACCTTCACCAGAATGGGTAATGATGTTTTGCGACCATTATATGCTAAATACCCCGGAAAATTCAGACACTACATGGACGATTGCATTGTCATGACTGGAAAAGGGAAGAAGCACTACACGAAGAAATCTGTCACCTTTACTTCGACATCCTGGAACAACACTCCCTGTACCTCAAACCGGCCAAGTGCGAATTCAACCAAACAGAAATCGACTACTTAGGCATAAGGGTAAAGGATGGGGAGCTCATGATTGACCCAGCAAAAATTGCAGGTATAACTGACTGGCCAACGACACTCCGGAATGTCAAGGAAGTGCGAAGCACACTGGGACTTCTAGGCTACCATCGCCCTTGGATCCCAAATTTTGCCAACATTGCTAAACCACTTACAGACTTATTGCAAAAAGGGAAAGAATTCGCATGGAATACAGCCTGTACCAAAGCAGTAACACGCCTCATAGGTTTGGTAACATCCGAACCGGTGCTAATTCCCCCAGACCCGGACCAGCAATTCATCCTATACGTCGACGCCTCTCAGTTCGCAACAGGAGCAATCCTCTACCAAGCAGACAAAGAACGAAGGGATCGCAGGGGAAACCCCCTGCTCCGCCCCATTGGATTTCACTCCCAAACCTTCAGTAAAACGGAACAGAACTACCCTATCTACGATAGGGAACTACTGGCAGTCATCAGGGGGCTAAGGTGCTGGAAACACCTCCTACGAAACTCCACCTACCCAGTCCTGGTGATTACCGATCACGCGAACCTACAGTACTACTGCGAACCACACAAATTGGGGCCAAGAGTCAACGGGTACGTCGCAGAACTGGCTGACTACCATATACAGTTAGTATACAAGCCAGGAGCGGTAAACCGAGCAGACGCACTATCCAGACGACCAGACCTAGCCCCAGAGGAGGACAATGAACTGGTGATTGTCCTTCCTGACCACCTTTTCGTCTCCCCAACAGCCCCAACTACCACATACCGAGCAACGCGGACAAAGGCGGAAGATTACGACTCAGACGAGACATTGGTAGGTAGTGATGACGAAGGAGACATGAAACCCATGAAGGCACGAAGCGTCCAACTGGAAGATGGAGCAGAATGGTCAGCTTTTGACCTGGATAAGCTGATAATGCAAGCACAGACTATCGACCACGCAACCATACGACGATGGAGAACCACCCACAAACTGGAAAAATACGGAGACATCTGGACCAGAGCTGGTGCACTCGTTGTTGTGGGAAACAACGATCTTAAGAGGGGGGTGACAAAACTATTCCACGACTCACCAACTGCAGGGCACCCTGGAATTTCCAAAACCTTGGAGATGCTCTCAACCTTCTACTGGTGGCCAAGAATGAAGGAGTTCGTTACAGCCTACATCAAAGGATGTGCCAACTGCCAAATGTCAAAGATCAACACGCACCCCAACAAACCAGCAACCTTCCCAATCACTACAGACCCCCAAGCGCTCCCATTCCAAGTCATCGCCCTCGATTTCATTGTAAAACTGCCAGAATCCCAAGGGTATGACACGATCTTGACCATCACTGACCATGATTGCTCCAAAGCATCGATTTTCATTCCCTGTAACGAAGCAATCGACTCTGCAGGAGTGGCAAAGCTCTACGCTATGCAGGTGTTCCCCCACTATGGGATACCCACCAAGGTAATATCCGACAGAGATCCGCGGTTCACCTCAAACTTCGGTAGAGAACTCTGCCGGCTATTAGGGATCAAACAGAACATCTCCACGGCCTACCACCCTCAAACCGATGGACAAAGTGAACGCACAAACCAATCCCTGGAACAATACCTTCGCCTCTACTGCGCAAGCCAACAAAATCAATGGGCAAACTGGCTACCACTCGCTCAATATACAAGGAACTCCTGGCCACACTCCACGACAAAGAAAACACCCTACGACCTCATCATTGGCTACACCCCTCAAGCACACCAACCGACAACAAGGACCGACATCCCCGACATCGATACAAGGCTGAAACACATTAAG
>WTXJ01000216.1:0-24972 GCA_022376545.1 Russula dissimulans | reverse complement strand
TTCCATTTGTCCTCAGCCATTTGTCCTGCAGCCACTTTTTCTTCAATCTTTTGTCCCTCAGCCACTCCCTCCGCAGCCTCAGGCTTCTCAGACCCTAGTTTCTAGGCCCCCAAGCCACCCTTATGTCTATCAACATATCCTCTTGCAGTCACTCTCTTCTCAGGCTCACCCTCACCCATACACAGTGTTCTTCATGCCTCCATACACACCCAGTACATCACTCGCTTTGCCTCACCAGAGTATACTTTCAGATAATCAGAATTTGCCAGACTCCAGCCATTAGAACTGTCTAATGTGCTTTGCAGATGTTTTGTTAAGAGTACAACATGTATACAAGCAATGAAATGAATTTTTTGGAGTGAAAACCAAAACCTCTATTGAGGTGATGAGTATATGGGAGTGCGAGCGTGAACCTCCAGTCCAGGATTGAGTACAAGTGGTGAGGCGGCGCTGATGTAAGGCGGGTGAAGCCCAGGCCGGGAAAACCAAGGAGCATGTACGAGCTTGAAGAGGGGAAAGAAAGTGAACGCAAACTATATTTCAGGCTTATAAAGAGCAAATTTTTATGTCAGTCATATAGAAACATATACAATAAACACAGCATAACAATTTCTACTCGAATTTATATGGCTCGAAGTTCTCAGTTGTTGTGACTTTGGAGAGTCGATTCTCTGCCCAGTGGGAGATTGTATTTTTCAGTCTTGTGCCCTCCACCCCTAATGACATGTAATCCTTTGTTTTATCTTTATCTGCAAGCTTTCTTCCAGGCTTGAAGGCATGTAATTCGTCTTTCTTATATGCAGCTTGGAGATTTTGTATGTCATCCTCTGTGTCCAGACTTGTGTGTGATTTCCCTCATGCAAAGTGATTGACCTCTCTCTCGACATGATCCTTGACCTGACGCTGATAAGGGATTGACATGGATGTCTTCCGTATATATTCCCAAGTGGCAAAGGGTCTGATTGACGTGAATGTATGCTGCAACTGTGTCAGTCTTATATGCCAACATGAACATGAACAACCTCGTACCTTTATGTCCCGGATATTGTGCTCCTGTAAGAGGTCTATGGGTAGAAAGCAGTCCTCTCTACCCATCATGTTTGCAAGCCAACAGTAGCGAATCACGAAGTTACTGGATGTGCTGTCAGACACAATTGATTTGCTCAAGAACGCAACTTACCGCATATCGTCCAGCCAATCCCTATGCAGGCATTGAAGTAGTTCTAAGACTTCGATGGCATATTTTGAATTCATTCCACCATTGAACCTAAAAAGAAGATGTGGTAGGAGATCCTGTATCATTCCTACATCACCCCAGGAGACAGCAGAATTCAGGGTGATGTAGTCCAAGATGTCCTTGTTCCAAAGGATTGCCTGTGAGAGCACGTCATCACGATCTTCCTTTGATCTGCATGTAGCCAAGCTGAGTACATCCCGTGAAGTGAATTCCCAAACGATCCAAGTGGCCAGCCCTTGGAGTACCTCCAGAGTCAGCTCTCTGAGATCCCATAAATTTTCTACACCTGTGACCATACACCAGAGGTCACAAAACTGAGCGGTAGCAATGTGATATAAAGCTTCTTTGATGTTCTGATGGTACACACCCTGCACCAAAGGCGCATGAAGACCCTTGCGCTTGAGAAGGTTGAACATGTGCACAAGTCCATGTCCAGCACAAGTTCCATAATATAGAGAGTGAAGAGAATGTTCCATAGCTATCTGAGCATGAAACCAGCCAAAGACAGGGACAATGAATTCAAGACGATCGAAAGAGTTCAGGTCCATAGATCGGAACTTCTTCAATCCTTGGATGTGTCCAACTGTTAGCTGATTGCCAACCCAAACGAGAGGCTGTCAACCAGTGGGGTCAACACGAGTCATACGAAACCATTCACCCAAGACCTTATCATTCCCTTCATATGATGCCTCTTCAATGTGGAGCAAATCAAGCATGTATTGACGTGTTGCTGTATCTCGAGATGCATGAAGTTGATAGCCAGACCTAGGACGTGTGAATACAGAGCTTGTTTTGTGTTTGTAGGTTTCAAGTCCAAAGTCGGGAGCATCGATAAGAATATTCAGAACAATATGAGTTGCCAGAGCTTCAAAACGGTGAGAAGAAGCCTCCTCAAGCTCCAAGATATCAAAGAAAGTGATAGGGTTCTTGTAACCCTCACAAGACTGAGTTTGAGGTCCGCAAAGCAAGGAGGGGTGCAGGTGGGGTCAGTGATGATGACTATAGTACCAGGAGTACCACTGTCGAAGTGGCTTTGGTTGTCCAGGCATTGCTGATAGACCCAAAATGGGATATTAATGTTGTCATGGATCCCAAACCAGGGATGCTAAGCAAGGTCTTGAGTCATGTCGCGATATGCCCACACCGAGAGGGCCTCAATTCCATGGTACGACCATTTTTGGCTCATGGTGATACCAAGGGCATGGAGTGTGTCCAAAGCCTTGGTTGTGAGACTACAACTCTTGAAGTAAATGGTCATGAGTTTTTGGATCTTACACATGTGGTGTGAATGAGAAAATGTGGCCATCGCAGTCATCATCAAGACATACTGTATTGTTACGCTCCCGCGGGCGCAAGGGCCAGACGTTGGCAGATTGAAGTCCGGGTGCACTTTAAGCAGCACTAGAAGGTCTTGGTTCAATGGGGGCTGGTCTCCCTACTCAGCGAGCACTTGTAAAGCAAGGCTAAATTGTTGGGCAAGTAAATGCAGTCTGTGCAAAGGTCTAAGTTGATGATGAAGTGATCCCCTTCCTAGAAAGGTCTTTGCCAGTAATTCTTGAGTCGAAGTTGGTCCAGTGGCCTTCCCACTTTGTATGCCAATGACCAGAAAGTTGCAAGATTGATTCTAAGTCAGGCTTAAGGCCCAACCGTGAATGATACGGGTTTATATACACATTGCAGTCTGTCTAGGACGCTTGGTGAGTCAGGTAAGTGAAAATAGTGATGAATGGCCTTAAAGGCTCGTGGGTCGAGTCAGAGTAGCAAGTGAAGGGACGATAATGAGTACTAGGGATCGAGATAGTAACGATGGTGTTACGCCCTGCGGTGCGTAAAGGCCAGACGTTGGCGGTTCGGTGTTCGGGTGCTTAAGCACGCTCTACGTTCGGGGGCTGGTCTCCCTACTCAGCGGTTCGGGCTTGGATAGCGGTCCAAGACTTGGTTCGAGAGCCTGACGCACACTAGTGCTGCTCTATCTGACGATGCAAGTAAATGCGGTGTGTCCACGGTCTAATTCGACTACTAGCGGGTGCTCCGTCTAGTATCCCACACAGCCGGGGGTCGGTGTCACAGTCAGTCGTTCGTCGTACCTTCGCGAAGGTGATTCGGGTCTTCAAGTAGTCTGAAGGGATCGAGTTCACGCTAAGTCACAACGCGGACTTAGGTATAGAGAGAAGAGGGTTCAACTGGGTATTATCCCTGAAGACTACTGCTTGTTGATACAGGTTCAACTAAGTCAGGCTTAAGGCCTAACTGTCTATCGTAGGGGTCTTTTATAGTAAAGAGGCATGGTCCGTGCGCGAAGTAAGGGAACTACAAGGCGAGTCTGAAGGAGGCTGAAGACGAGTCTGCTAGGTGAAACGAGGTGTTAAGTACATCAATCATAAGTTTTAAGCGAAGGGATGATAGCTATGAAACGAGGCACTTTGAGTGTCAACCGTGGCGCACAATATATGAGTCAACTGTCATGAGTCATGAGTCTGGTCTGTCACGGGGTCAAGGAGTCATGTGATAGTGAGAGAAAAAAAAGCGGGGTCCGTTCCAGCGGATCATAACAGATGGAGTGAGTCACAATAGCTAAGCGAAGGTAAAATGATGGTAGCTAGTGGAGAAGTTTTATGGAAGGGTAGGTAGGGAGTCCGAGGGGATAAGGAAGTAGCAAGCGAGACAGAAGTCAAGAAGGGAGAAAAGGTGGGTGGTGTTCAGTCTGAAGGGGCAGATCATAACATGTATGTTCGATTAATCATGAAAGGATTCGAAATTAGAACAGCTTACAGTCTCAGAGTCCTTCTGCCTGGTTTCTGTCGAACCACCCGCAATGCAATGAAAAAGTGTCCAGGTTGCAGGGGCCATAGTATGCACCTCAGAGGCCAATTCCTTCTAGTGAACCCCCAGCAAGCTTTCTTCAGAAAGATCATCCAGAGGAGATGCCATGACATCAGTGAGCTGGCCCATTTCCTTATCCACAAGCTCAAAGACAGTCTTTAGTGCAAACACATTCATAGCATCATAAGCAGCCTTAGTCCGAATCCTGGTATTGTGTGTCTAAGGAGGCCATTGCCAATGAGAAAGAATGCCAGGGAGTTCTTGGCTTACTATCAAGGCAGCCCTTTCAGCAACCACTGTGCGAACTGAAGTATGCTCGTTGACATTCCAGCTGATGGCCCATAGAAGCACTGGCAAGTTCAGGCCCTGCTCTCGCATGAAAGCGATTACAGACCAAACATGTTGAACTAGGCTGCTTTCATTACTGGCAAAAGTATTGCGCAGGTTCTGAGTGCGTCGAACATATGGGTGAGGCCCTTTGGCTGCAGGGCAGGACAAACGAGGTTGACTGGGCATTGATTCGTAGAGAGATATGTTTTTTTTTTATTTGTGTTCACATCTACATAGCTACTCTACTAATTGACAGCATGTATGGATCACATGCAGCCCAAGATGACCCACGTGATCCACTTTTTTCCAATGCTTGTTAAAGGACTACACCCGCTCGGTTCAATGACACCAGACCCTTTGTGAACTTCATGGCCCACCATTTTTCGATCTCAGATTCAAAGTCTGATGGAGGGGATGGGGACAAGACTAACACAAACACATTGTCATCCCAGCACCTTGTCCTCATCGCCATGCGCATCCTTATACATCAATATTCATCTCCAAAATCTGCTGTAAGCCTCCTGAACCTTTCTCCGCTTATGTGCCTAACCAGCAACTCTGGCTTCAGTCACAGTTCTTAGGTGAGCATGGAAAGACAGACAATAACATGCCAGATGTACAAAGGCGAGAAATGGTGCCACGCTGGCAAACAGAACAATTCAGCAGGAGAGGAACTGGCACGGTAACGGTGATCAGCAGGGAGGTTTGGATTTTTGGAACTTGATGGGGTTACCAACATGGCGTCCAGCACAGTCCAGCCTCAAGTTACAAGTTCCTGCAATCCACAAGTGCAGGGGGTGAGACTCTGTGATGCTCTGAAATTTTGAAGATGAGGTGCCATGTCAACCATGACTGTCAAGAATCGCTGACGCTTGACTCTTGATAGAGTTCGCAGTAGCGTCTCACCTGTTCTGGAGTGCTGATTGATATAGCTCAATCACTAAGCTTCGAGATTCCTTGGAGATTATCCAAGGGGAGCGAGAGTTGGTTAGACGATGAGAAGGGTCACTCCAATAGGTGAGAGGATAGTCAGCAAGACCAATGTATGATTAAGTCGAGCTTGGCTCGACTCTACAACTGCTGAAGGGTTTAAATACAAGTCAGCTACTTAGGGATTTGTAAGTAGTAAGTGAGATCAATAAGCAATCTTCTCAGGCTCGTCAGCTCCTCCTAAGTATCAGTAAGCTATCAGTAAGCTATGATATCATAGAGTGCATTTTTGGACTTTGGAACAATAACATGGGAACAATCAGTCATTGAATCAGTAAGCATGGCCATATCAGGCCACAGTAACTCCCACAGAACATCAGGACAAAGGTACCGCACATCAGAACAATAGTGAGTCTAGGCATGCCACTTGCATCCAGACTTCTTGCAGAAGGCCCAGTGCATGCAGGCGTGTTTGGGGATGGGAATGGGTGTAGATCGGAAAGAGTCCCAGGACCAGGAGGTGTGGCTTGCCCTGTAGATTGAGGTAAGTCCATAACATCATCTCCCCTTTAAGGTCGAGCTTTCCACAGCTCTCAGTCACCTCGATCTTGAGCCTCCCAGTCAAGGTAATCGTCATAGTCTTCTCCTCCTTCGAGGTGGTAGTCCCTTTCTGCCTCTGCCTTCTCCCGGTCCTCCCTCTTCTTCCTTTCCTTTTCTAGTTGTTTCACGCAAAAGAGCCTTACAACAACCTCCATGTGTGTGAGGGGGTAGGCATCCTGTGCGTGTTTTCTGGTGCAGTTCCAGACCTCCTGACACATGGTCAGGTATTCATTGGTCATAGGGAACTTATCCTGAGATAGGATGTGAGGGCCGACTTGGGAGTCCTCATTGGGGGTAAGAGTTGGAGTTCCTCGTCCCTTCCCTTTGCATGTAGCAGAGGATGCCACCATGCGACATGGGGTTGACTGCCCTCTCCCCCTTTTCGGTCCCTTGGATCCAGTAGGTGAGTGAGGGCTGGAGGCATCTTGACTTCCTTCTCCAGGAAGCTTGCTACAGACTCTTTGGACGGTCTCCACCGATCTAGCGGGAGATGGATCAGTAGGAGCGGCAGGAAAGGGCTGCAAGGTTTTTTGGATGCGGTCTCGGCTTTCCTGCTTTTTTGTCTCCTTCTCTTTGCTCTGGAGGTAGGCATAAGGGCATCGAGGTACCTTGCCAATATGTCAGGATAAAATTGTGCAGAGTCCTCCAGGTCGACACTTGTTATGAGGGTCATGGCATTGATCCTCTGTGTGGCCCGCCCCCAGGCCATGATAGTAGCAGTTCTCGAGGACCTTTGGCATATGGGGTAAGTGGTATCTCTGCCCCATCCCCATACTCATCAACCAATCCCCTCCCTCTCCTGGTGAGATCAACGCTTTCGGGTCCCTGTTGTCATAAGCCTCCCTGATCCTCTCCAGGGCTTGGGCTTCGGTGAGGTACTTTTTAGCCTCCCAGATCTCCAACTCGATGTTCTGTCTTTTTCGGTCGAGTTCGACCCATTTGCTAGTGAGTGCTTGTGCTTCCTTGCTGAGCCATTCTTGTTCTAGGTAGAGGTACTTCTTCTCGATTGCTGAAGATTTGAGGCAGTATACTTCTGCAAAGATTCCGTTGTCATTGACCAGTTCTGCCCCTCTGATCAACGATCAGTCCCGGAAGTAGTACTCCGGTAGGAACCTTTCGAGGTCTTCTTCCTTGCACTCCCAAGGAAAGATCCTCCGACTGGGGGCATGGTGGAGGCTTTCTCCGTACTCTGGTTTCCCTTTCCCCATGGTGCTGAACACCTTGGGGTCTCCGCTCTGGATGAGAAACTTTTGGTACTTTGCTCCCTTCCATTTGTACGTATCTTCCTGTAGGACTTCTGTTTTGGTGAAACTGCGACTCAGGTTCCACCTAATCCACCCCTCTCCTGGGTGGTCATCTTCTTCTTGGTCTCCCTTGTGACCCACCAGTTCAGGCATGGCTTGGTGGCTGGTGGCGGTGTGTGGCAAAGCTGGGGTAGGGGTGATTTCTTCCTCCAGGGATTGGCTGGTACTGGCAGGTGTCTGAGGTGGGAGACCAGTCTGCCCCTCTGTGAGGGTTGTGCCAGCTCCTCTTGCCCCTTCATCAGGGGATTCGGAGGCAGGCTGGACAGGTTCTTGGAACCCCAAAGCTTCACCTCCGGCACTGCTACCTTCCCAATGTGCCAATTATCCTTCGTGTACTTGGGTGATTCCAAGCCTTGGCGGTACCTGGAGCTCTTCGACACTAGGGATGCTTCCTTCCCTGCTTGTAGACGCATCTTCCCTCCGAGGGGGAACTCGGAGGATTTCGGGTGTATTGGGACAGGTGGAGACTACTGAGATGTGTGAGGGATTGGGTGAAGGGGTGGCAGACATGTGGGATAGTGTGAGTTGGGAGAAGGCTTGGGTGAGGACTGTAATGGAATGATGGGCCTTTTCGTTGTTCATTGACCCTTCCTTTTGCACCCTTGCAGTTCTTATAGCTGTAGGATGTTCTTTGTGATATTCTTCAATCAGTTGCTGTGCGAAGATATCTTTTTTGTCTTGCCAGGTATTGTCAAGAATCGCTGACGCCCGACTCTTGATAGAGTTCGCAGTGGCATCTTATCTTCTTGTGAAGTGACCCTTGCATGATATAGCTCATGCAACCGCTTCTCCACCCCGCTCGTAGTACTGATGAGGGATCTCCAGATGTAACTCAGTACTGAGTTCTTGTCCTCCTGTCAGACGCTGGTCGGGCGGCTAGACTATAGCCGTATCGCTGACTGATGTGATTCAGTCACGCCGTTCGTCTTTGTTCTTGGGCGGGGTTCTATTGTCCATGTTCTACGCCTCCTAGGCCGTGACTGCTAGACTTTAGTCACAGAGGGTGCACCGCATAGGTGCCACTGTCAGCAGTCAAGTGTAGACTGCATACCTCTCTTCTGGAGTGCTGCTTGATTTAGCTCAAGCACTAAGCTTCGGTGTTCCTTGGATGTCATCCAAGGGGAATGTGCGTGGGTTAGAAGCTGAGAGGGGTCACTCCCTACTGAGGTAAGATGCTTCAGATAGTCAGCAAGACTACTATTGGATTAAGTCGAGCTTGGCTCGACTTCACAGCTTCCCAGAAGCTTAAATACATGTCTACTATCTAGAATATCAAATAGGCAAGACAATAACGTGAGAGTTCCTTGTCATCCTATCAGTAAGTATCTTAGCATTCAAACAATAGCGTGGGAAGGATTCATCCTTCCCCCACCGTCCCTGTTCTAGCCTTTGAGCCTGTTCTAGCCTTTGAACAATAGCGTGTGAGTATTGTTCTCCTTGGCCAATGGCCTTTTCACCTCTAGGCCCTAGTGCCGAGGTTAGCGTGTGAGTATTGTTCTCCTTGGCCAATGGCCTTTTCACCTCTAGGCCCTAGTGCCGAGGTCACAGGTGCATTGTAGGCCACCTGACGTCCACCTTCCTGTTTGATCCAAGAGCAAGGCAAGCCTAGGCTTGGCCAGGCTCTTCTAGTGATAGGGGTAGTCCTCCCCCTTTCTAGGCAGTCCCTCCTTGAGGTCCGAGAGGTCCATGGACGGGTCTTCTTTCGTTTCGTTTGTCTTTGGTACGCAGTCGCCTAAGGAGGTCCCTTCCTCTCAGAGTCTTGTAGACTCATCGCCAGGACTCTCAGTCCTGCCCTCTCTCGATCTGTTCATGTTTCTTGTCTCCTCGTCGACATAGGAGTCTCTTCGTCATCATGAGTTCTTCCAGAAGGAGGGAGTCCTAGGGCCAGCTGCAAGTGACTAGTCTTGTAGATCGAGGTGGTCCATAACAGGTATTCTCTGCTTTGGGGTACCCCTTCCACTTTAAGAGATATTGCAGTTTCTTCGTCCTCCCATACCTTCGGGAGTCTAAAACCTTTTCGACCTCCCATTCTTCTTGTCCTTCGACCAAGTCTGGTAGTTGCCCTTCATAGTTAGGTCCGTGTTCCTCCGTCTCCTTATATGGTGTTAGTAGACTTGCATGAAACACGTTATGAATCTTCCATTGTTCTGGAAGGTTTAATCGATAAGCCACAGGGCTTATGACTTCTGTGACCTTGAAGGGGCCATATTGTTTGGGCCTTAGTTTGGTAGTTGGGTGAGTCGTGTGGATGTTCTTCGCTTCCAGCCACACCTTCTCGTCCTTCTGATATTCTTTGAACTTTGTATCTTTCTTCCACAATGATTGCGCCCTCTTCATCGCTTCTTGCGCTTCTCGCCTTGCCTCCTTTATCTTTGTTAAGGACTGGGGACTTATTGCGTTTTCACTCGCTAACATTCTGCGGACTGACTACGTACGAGGCATTCAACTGCCTCTGGTTTCGAAACGTCTATGAGCGGCGCGGCCGCGACTCTGTGTCTCAAGGTCTCAATACGGTACTAGTATCCCACAGTGTACGATTACTAAGGCTGACTGAGTGATGACTGAGATTGCTGACTGATTGTCCATAAAACCAAGTAAACCAACTGTTAGTCCTGACTGATTGCTTACGAGTTCGGTTATGAATCCAACTAGCTACTGTACTATTACTGACTGATCGCTTACTAGTTGGATTACTGTACAAGTATGACGACTGTACCGGTTTGTAAGACGATTACGAACCGAACCTGTATATAAGCCTAGTGGGCAGAGTAGGGCGAGCTCTAAGCTCGACTTAATCAACTTCTACTCGCATATTCCTGTCTAGCAAGCACTTCAAGAGAGTGGACCTTCTCGCCTCTACCCTCTTACGTTGCGTTCAGGTTAACATCTGAGCAGAACCGAAGCTTAGTGCTTGTGCTATAACAAGCAACACTCACGTGCTTGAAGGCGTTGCAACGGCAAGTCGGACTTGTGCAACAAAGTTTATATCAGGGGTACGCCAACCTTGACAATCTTCGTGTTGTACCATTCTATTCTGGGCATTTCACTTGGGCGCTCCGGCTGGTGTGCCCTTGGCACATACCCCATCCATAAATCATAAGGGGTTTTTCCCGTCATGGCCGATACCCGTGCATTCAGCATGTATTGCACGACTGGGAGGTAGTCTGCCCAGTTTGTTTGTTGGTAATTGCAAAAGATTCACAGGATGTCTTCGACATTCTGGTTTGTCCTTTCTGATTGCCCATCTGTTTGGGGATGGTAAGCGCTGCTGATGTTTTGCTCTATCTCCAGTTGGGAACAAACTTCCTTTGCGAAGTTACTGGTGAATCTTGTGTCCCTGTCTGAGATAATTTTGCTGGGTATTCCTACAAAGGGGAATACTCGATTTTTGTATTCCTTCGCCAGCTCTTCTGCGTTCATTGTCTCTCGACATGGTATCAGGATGACACCCTTTGTACAATCGTGATCGGTGATGGTCAGGATCACATCATATCCATTGGAAGTGGGAAGTTTGACGATGAAATCCATAGCCACCATCTGGAAGGGATATGCATCAGGTTCAGGATCAATTGGGTATAATCCAGGGGTGTTCCTGTGGTGTATTACTTTATTTGACTGGCATGTTGCACATCCCTTTATGTATTCTTCGATGAATTTGCTCATTCCTGGCCACCAGTAATATCGCCGGAGATCTTGATGAGTTTTAGTTCGTCCAGGGTGTCCAGCTGTGGGCCCATCGTGGTAGATCTCCAGCAAGCTTTTCTGGATCTGTTCTGGTCTTGGCACTAGTATGGCTTGCTGATGCCAATAGTACCCCTTCCTCCTTTGGATACCGTACTTCGTCTCCCATTCTTGAAGGATTACAGCGTTCTCCTCTCGTTTTTGTTGTTTTCGGATCTCCTCCTCCACCACCATTGGTCTAATGAGTTTGATAAACAAATGGTCCAGAAGGGGTATCGCCTTGATTTCCTCCCCTTCTGATGGCATATGATCCGATCTTCTTGACAAGGCATCCGCAATGGCATTCCTTTTTCCAGGTAAATGGCAGATGTCGAAATCAAACCTTGCTAAGAAGGTTATATATCTGGCCACCTTGCCAGAGAGTTTTTGCGCCTCCCTATGTTTGGTTAGGTTGGCATGATCGGTGTAGACCTTGACTCGATGCGGGGACCCTTCCAGGAGATATCTCCAGAATTTGAACGCTCTGATGAGGGCCAGGAATTCTCAATCGTAGACATCGTAATTCCTTTCTGCTTGATTGAGGGCCTCTGAATGGTATCCCACTTCCATTCGCTTCCCTGCTTCATCTCTTTGGATGAGCACTGCCCCTGTCACATAGTCTGAGGCATCTATCTCCACTTTGAAAGGTTTATTGGGGTTGGGGTGACTTATTTGAGGATCGGCTTCGATCTTTTTGATAAGATTATCCAGGGCAACCTCCGCTTCCTTGGTCCACTCGAACTTTTGTCCTTTTTTGATGGTGGCAAAGATGGGTCTGGCCATGTGAGCAAAATTTGGTATGAACCTTCTTTGATATTGTAAAACTCCCATGGTCCGTTGGACGTCCACCTTGCTTTGGAGAACTTGAGGCCACCTACTTATCCCATCTCATTTGGCTGGATCCACCCTCATTTTCCCTGCTTCGACCAGGACCCCTAGGAATTCCATTTGCCTTTGTTCCCATTGACACTTCGCCGGTCACAAATGATACCGATGTTTGGCCATTAGACTGAGCAGTTCGTGTGTGCACTGCTTATGTCCTTCCTTTCCTTCAGGTGTCTTCTTTGTTACACTCCTGCGGGCGCAAGGGCCAGACGTTGGCAGATTGAAGTCTGGGTGCGCTTTAAGCAGCACTAGAAGGTCTTGGTTCAATGGGGGCTGGTCTCCCTACTCAGCGAGCACTTGCAAAGCAAGGCTAAATCGATGGGCAAGTAAATGCGGTCTGTGCAAAGGTCTAAGTTGACGATGAAGTGATCCCCTTCCTAGGAAGGTCTTTGCCAGTAATTCTTGAGTCGAAGTTGGTCCAGTGGCCTTCCCACTTTGTATGCCAATGACCAGAAAGTTGCAAGATTGATTCTAAGTCAGGCTTAAGGCCCAACTGTGGATGATACGGGTCCATATACATGTTGCAGTCTGTCTAGGACGCTTGGTGAGTCAGGTAAGTGGAAATAGCGACAAATGGCCTTAAGGGCTCTTGGGTCGAGTCAGAGTAGCAAGCGAAGCGACGATAATGAGTGCTAGGGATCGAGGTGGTAACAATGGAATGAGTCACAATAGTTAAGCGAAGGTAAAAAATGATGGTAGCTAGTGGAGAAGTTTTATGGAAGGGTAGGTAGGGAGTCCGAGGGGATAAGGAGTAGCAAGCGAGATAGGAGTCAAGAAGGGAGAAAAAGTGAGCGGTGGTAAGTCCGAGGGGGCAGATCATAACATTCTTGCTGGCTATAAAGAAGTCGTCCATGTAACTGCCAGCTGAAGTATCCATATGATCGAACCACTTGTCCCTCCATGGTCTGAAGTCGCGCCACATTAACCGCATCCATTGAGCTGGGGCGTTCTTCATTCTGAAGTACAGCACTTTAGGTTGATACGTCCCTAGTGGTGTTTTGAAGGCTGCTTTCTGTCGGTCTCCTTCCTCAATGGGAATATTATTGTACCCCCATCTGATGTCGAACTTTGAGAAGATTTCCTTCCCCTCCATCTGTTGCAGAAGGCGGTCAATCTGAGGCAAAGGACCATTATCTCTTTTTGTCCACTGATTGAGTTTTCGATAATCGATGATGAGTCGCTTATCGGCGCTATTCTTCTTGTTTATGAAGAATACAGGGGAGGTGTAGGGTGAGGCTGATTCCTCGATGAACCCTTTTTCTAGTTCTTCTGCAAGGAATTTCTTCAACGTTTCCGTTTCCAGTTTAGTCAGGGGATAGACTTTGCAGTCCAACTGTTCTGGCGCTCCTGGTAGTAACTCCACTGTGGCATTTTGTTACGATCCGCTGGAACGGACCCCACTTTTTCCTCGTCTCTTCTTCCGCTCTCACATGACTCCTTGACCCCGTGACGGACCAGACTCGTGACTCATATCAGTTGACTCATATATTGCGCAGCACGATTGACACTTAAAGTGCCTCGTCTCATAGCCATCACCCCTTCGCCTAAAACTTACGATTGATGTACCTAACACCTCGTTTCAGCTTACAGACTCCTTGCTAGTGTCTTTCAGACTCGCTTCGTAGTTCCCTTACTTCGCGCACGGACCACGCCTCACTACTATAAAAGATCTCTACGATAGACGGTTAGGCCTTAAGCCTGACTTAGTTGAACCTGTATCAACAAGCAGTAGTCTTCAGGGATAATACCCAGTTGAACCCTCTTCTCTCTGTGCCTAAGTCCGTGTTGCGACTTAGCGTGAACCCGATCCCTTCAGACTACTTGAAGAAACTACTACCTTGTGAAGGTACGACGAACGACTGACCGTGACACCGACCCCCGGCTGTGTGGGATACTAGACGGAGCACCCGCTAGTAGTCGAATTAGACCGTGGACACACCGCATTTACTTGCCTTGTCAGATAGAGCAGCACCAGTGTGCGTCAGGCTCTCGAACTAAGCCTTGGACCGCTATCCAAGCCCGAATCGCTGAGTAGGGAGACCAGCCCCCGAACGTAGAGCGTGCTTAAGCACCCGAACACCGAATCGCCAACGTCTGGCCTTTACGCACCGCAGGGCATAACACATTTGGGTTTCGATCAGGAGGAAACCTTCTGGCTGCTTCCTCCGAGAAGACTCTCTTATACTTTTGGTATTCTTCCAGCACCTCATGCAATTGTATGGCTTCCTTCTGGTGGTATTGCTTGGCCATTTCCTGGGATATGGTTGTCCTTCTGACGTAGATGGCCTCGTCCTCCTTGGGTCTCCCCAGGCTCTTAATAGCCTTGATCTGCCACCTGGTAACCATGCGGTCCAGATGTTTGTACATGCTGCTTTGGATCTTGACCGTGCCTCCAAGCAACTTCCCCTTCCTCCAGTCTACTCTCGGGTTAAAGGTTCGAAGGAATGGGTATCCCAGTATTAGACGGTCTTTCCCCAAGTTCGTGATATAGAACTCTTGGAGGTCTTCCTGTTCATTGTAGGAGATTCTCAGGCGACAGTAATGAGTCATTTCTCCTTGTTTGTTTTCTGTTCTATCGACGTTATAGACCTTGATTGGTTTGACTAGAGGTCGTTTCCCAACCTTCATCCTTCTCCAGGTAGTTTCGTCAATGAAATTCTCCGTAGCTCCACTATCCAACAGAGCTGTTTCTTTGGCCTTCGCATGAGCAGTTTGAAAGGAAAATGGTATGTTCATGGAAGTGAGTCATTTAATGTACATTTCTTGTTCTTCTCTGCTCATGCTAGTATTCCTAAGCCAGGCTGTCGACTTGGAATTCCTCAAAAACCCTCGCTAATCAGTTTGTCGAATAGCTCCTCCTTTTCTTCAATAGTTAGGGCATTGATTTGCGCCATGAGCCCTCCTTTTCCTTTAGTCGATCCAACCTTTGTGGATGCTTGGGACAATGCTTTATCCTTGTCATCTTCTGTGGTGGATTCCTCTTCTTCAGCTTTCATGACTTTGGCTGAAGGTTTCTTCCCAGATGTTGTCTTCCTATCTGGGCAGTTTCTGGACATATGCCCTTGTTTTTTACATCTGAAGCAACGCCCTTCATTCATGAGCTTCTTCCGTTCTTCAGAGGTGAGTTGTTGGAACCTTCCTCCTGTCTGTGGGGGTCGGCTTTTAGGCTTGGTGTCGATGACATCTACATCCATAGCGTCTGGATCCCTTGGAGCTTTCTTCAGGATAGGGTGGTCTTTGAAGAACTGTTGGAACATGTTCTCTCGAACAGTGAGTCCGCCCCTTCCAAAACCTCCAGCTTCTTGTTTGATCCTTTTGGGTTTGACCACCTCCTTCCTAGCGGCCTCTTGCCACCCTTCGAGGTCGTCGTCTGCTGGACAGTTGTCTTTTCTCAAAATCGCAGTGGCTAGCCACGATTTCAAGCCCATCCTGAACGCCCGAACTGTTCCCTGGTGGTTTCTGTCCCATCCTGGTTCGGTGATGAGGGCATTGAAGGTAGAGATGCATTCATTGTCACCGGCACGCGAGAGCGGATGGGTTGGCGTCCGCTGGACCGCGGTAAGTTCTTGAACCGGCTATGCCCCATTGTTTGCCTATGTACCACCCATCGTTTCTGATCCGTACAAGTGAGATTGTACCTAGCCAAGGCTTGATGCCCTAGACCCTACTGTTAGCTGTCTTGATACCGCCGCACCTCTGATTGATCGTAGCTATCGTCTGTATAAGGCTTTATGGGAATAGCCTCCCCACCGTATTATTTATAGCGCTGTACCTAGTTACCTGAAGACTCTAACTTGAGTCTTCTGTCTCAATATCAGGTCGTTCTCGCTACAAGTCGAAGTCGGGCGTACTTCGTCGCCCTTGGTTCGACTTATCGCTCCACTCCCGGAAGATGTATGGGTCCATGCTAGCTTTCCTCATCGTAACCTTCGTGCTATTCCTTGTATTCACCCTTGGACTATCGGGTCCCTTGTAGTAGCGGTGACATTCATGTAGGGGCATATCTTTCTTCATGCTCAACGCTGATAGTTTAAATTGAGCATCTTCGAGGAGGCTGTCATCCTTCCAAGTGCTGATGAAGTCGTTCTTGAATCTTATCCAATGTTGATCATCATCTGCATTCATCCCTCCTGTCACTCTGTCGTTGGCGGCACGGATCTGAGCTTTGGTCCATTCTTGAACCCTGTCTCCTCTAATGTAGGTTATGGCCAATGCCACTCGGCTCAGGGGTTGGGCCATTACTCTTTTGTGCGAATTGATCCATGCCCAGACTGTGAAGTCATACATGAACGACTCTGCATTCTTTCTGTTCCCGTCGAAGATGTCCGGTGGGTGTCCATCTAACCCTCCTCCTCCTTGGGCTGCTTGTTGCATCGCAGCGGCCATTGGCTAGAGGGCTGGGGGCCTGCCTCCTCCTCCTCCTGGAGGACCACCTCCTCCCCCTGGAGGATTTCCTCCTCCTCCTCCTCCGTCTCCACTCCCATGTGCCGGGTCTGGTACTGGGATAGGGGCAAAGGTAGTTTGGATGGAAGGCCCTTCTTGTAGACTCTGGAAGGTGACATCTGCGGTCCTTTCTTCGGTGGAAGTCATTGTGGTCATTATAAGCTGATCGATGGCTTTGTTCAACCTTTGTTGTGGGCTGATGTCGAGTGTCTTTAGTTGCCTAGTGATGGTTTCTACTTCTGGCAACAGCTGTGTTTCAACGTGAAGGCTGTATTCACTTCTGTCCACTCCATGTCTTTGCAGTATTGGAGTTCTTTCTCTTGAAGACTCTGACCATTTGTCAGTATTTGTGTCTTCTTCTGAAGAAGTATCTCTTTTCTTGGCTTCTTTGGTCTGGTAGGGTTCGGCCAATGTCCCTAAACCCTGTTTATTCAGGTTTTCTATGAGGTCCTTTTTGGTCGTCCAAAATGTTCTTTCCTCCGGACTCCAGTAAGTGTAATACCACTGGTTGTTGATGTATTCCACTGGCACCCAAACTCCTCCTATTCCTAGGATGGTGTAAGATGATTGGGCAAAGTCCTGTCTTATCGACCAAAGGGCGATTCCTTTGAGTTCTAGGGGTAGATTGTCTGCCCCTCTGTTCTGGAAGTCTGCTGCTTCTTCAGGGTCCTCTGGAAAGCTTAAGATTATTGAATCTCGAAGCTCTTCCTTCTGTTTCCCCTGGAGTTTTTCTCACAGAGCCTTCGTCTTGACTGGCTATTTAAAGCTTGACTTATGTCAAGAATCGCTGACGCTCGACTCTTGATAGAGTTCGCAGTAGCGTCTCACCTGTTCTGGAGTGCTGATTGATATAGCTCAATCACTAAGCTTCGAGATTCCTTGGAGATTATCCAAGGGGAGCGAGAGTTGGTTAGACGATGAGAAGGGTCACTCCAATAGGTGAGAGGATAGTCAGCAAGACCAATGTATGATTAAGTCGAGCTTGGCTCGACTCTACAACTGCTGAAGGGTTTAAATACAAGTCAGCTACTTAGGGATTTGTAAGTAGTAAGTGAGATCAATAAGCAATCTTCTCAGGCTCGTCAGCTCCTCCTAAGTATCAGTAAGCTATCAGTAAGCTATGATATCATAGAGTGCATTTTTGGACTTTGGAACAATAACATGGGAACAATCAGTCATTGAATCAGTAAGCATGGCCGTATCAGGCCACAGTAACTCCCACAGAACATCAGGACAAAGGTACCGCACATCAGAACAATAGTGAGTCTAGGCATGCCACTTGCATCCAGACTTCTTGCAGAAGGCCCAGTGCATGCAGGCGTGTTTGGGGATGGGAATGGGTGTAGATCGGAAAGAGTCCCGGGACCAGGAGGTGTGGCTTGCCCTGTAGATTGAGGTGAGTCCATAACAATGACACATACAAACGTGTGATGAATGACTGTCATGCAGTCTCATAACACAAGAGCAAAATTATCGATGTCAAGCACATCAGTAAAAAATCCACAAACTTTTTTACTAGTCAGCTTTTTTAAGTAAAAAAGTAAAAAAGCGAACAAGCTGTGGCACAACTTTGACCACTTGAGTCACTTTTAGCACATTTTTTCCCACTTTTTTGTACTTATTTACTTGTTATAAAAAGTTGGAAAGTGAGCTTTTGGTCAATCCTAGGTTTCTTGCGCACTTGCTGGCTTTTCCACTTGTACTAGCTCATACGAGCCCAAAAAAGTTGGTGGTATTTTTACTGATGCACATGCGATTGTACCAAATATACCCGTTTGATTGGACAATTTTCCCTTCATTTTCTCTTAGCTACGGACCTTATATATAACTACGATAACATTCTTTTGTATCACCTCAGTCCTTGCCTCGAAAGGCTGAGCCACGTTCTCACATGAAACTCCATGAACTCCCACTTCAAGTTGGCAAGTTCCTGTTCCCATGCCAGCTCAACACTCGCCTTGCCTGGCAACCCACATAACATAACAATTACTCGACTATCTGCTCCACATTGACAATTGTCTGGCCTTGGTGTGCCTACCAGCAGCGATGTCGAGAGCTGTGCTAGCCTACGTCTAGCTGAACTGGTAATCTTGAACTGGGAGTCTAGACTCGTTCACTTCGAGAGATCCAGATGCTTCTCCACCCAAGGGAAAATTACAGTCGTATCACCAGAGAGGATAATATGAGAAAAGTGTAAAAGGATTAATCCATAGAAATTGTGTTTCAAAGTCTTCTCGGATAGCTTCTTATGCTTTTCTGCCTTCCCTCAACTTGAACACAGCTGTTCTCCATCAGTACTTTTGCAATCAACTGAAATCAACTGAAATCAGTCATTTCAGTTGATTTCAGTTGATCTCAGTCAGCTTCAGATGGATTCAGTTGGCCAGTTCTTGGATCACACATTTCAGACATTTCAGACCTTGTCTCGCAGGTGGTGCATGCATATTTCCAGTCATTTCAGACACTCCAGTCACCTCAGACTTCAGTTGATATTAATGCCATCATGATGAACTTGCGTGTCGAGCATAATTCGAACCCACGACCTCCTCAGGTGTAGATTATATAACACACGCAACCTAACCACTAAACCATCATGGCAATTCCTTGTATGCCCCTTTTGCTATGAATAAGGACATAAGTGCTTAGTCAGAATTCGAACCAAAAAATTTCAGAAGTCGTTCCTTCACTTCTGGCTCCTTTTCTTCCCGCCTCAGTCGGCCCCTCCTCTGCACCACGTCGTCTCGGGGTTTCACCATAGCCCCAGAACCGATTCCAGCCTGTGTCTCGACCGCCCGCCCATCGTCCACCTTGCAGTTTGACATCCAGTCATGATGGTACGTCCTCTTTATGTTATTTTTTGCGCTTTGGGCTTCAATGGTGGCAGCAGCGGACGCGTTAACTGCGACGGCAGTGGCACTAGCACGGCGACAGCGGCGATGGGCGGCCCACCATTCGATGGCGACGACAGCCATGACGCGATGGCGATGGCGGCCACGACGCAATAGCAATCACAGCAGCAGCAGCAGCAGCAATTACGACCACGACTTACAGACATGCATGCCCACATGCCCGCCCACACCCACACGTCTGCCCGCCTGCATGGCATGCCCATCTGCCCGCACGCTACGCAGACACTCCCGCACACTCCTGCACCTGTGTAGCTGTCGCGCCTGTCTCCGTGCCTGCCCAGCTGCGTGGCACATTGTCTGCATGATCAACAATGGCGACCGCAACAACGTCGATGCCGACCGCAACAATGTCGATGCCGACCGCGACGGCAGTGGCCACGATGACGACCGCAACGGGAGCGCCTACGATGCCGACCGCGACAGCAGCAGCCACGATGACGACCGCGACAGCAGCGGCCACGATGCCGACCGCGACGACAGTGGCCGCGATGCCGACCGCGACAGCAGCAGCCCACGCACCTGCGTGGGATGCCTCCCCGCCTCTGCGGCACACCATTTGGATATTAGTTAGGAATCTGTTGTATATACCCTGATTTTGAGCTCGAAAATGAAACATTTGCTGGCTGACTGAGTGACTGAAACGACTGAAGACAAATTATCTTGCATTTAGAAATCTGTCTGAAGTCTGGA
This sequence comes from Russula dissimulans, assembly GCA_022376545.1. Lineage (NCBI taxonomy): Eukaryota > Fungi > Basidiomycota > Agaricomycetes > Russulales > Russulaceae > Russula > Russula dissimulans. Next base: position 5,101 of record WTXJ01000216.1, on the reverse strand, counting down.
GGGACTGAAACGACTGAAATGATTGAATGAATTTCTCAGTGTTTCGGACCGATGCAAAAGTACTGATGTCCCTTATGGTGGGAAATCAACCCCAAAACAAATACCCTTTCCGTGTATCTCCTAGCGCTTTATTGCAATGCGAGACTCACCATGGCGCCACGCCGCGCGTTCGTGTGTCGCAAAATCGGGAAATTTTGGGAAGGGATTATAATTATTATCATGAAAGGGAAATGACCTATAATGACACATAATATCCTAATAATGTTATATAATGTCCAAATAAAGGTCATTATAATATAGTCGGGTTTATTATTATTATTATAATCATTTTCCCGATTTTGCGACATGGTTGCCAGTGTGTCCCTCTCATCCTCTCCCCTCCAAAAAAAAGCGATCCACTAGTACTCAACGCCATCCCCTAGGATAGTGACATCATGGCGATCGCGGCTCTACTACCTACGAACGAGAAACTAACATCACACTGTGGGACGACTACTACTTTGCGTACCGTAGTCTGCTTGGGCTTTATCCTTTCACATTAATACTATTTTACCGTCTTCTCGACAATCCGGGGGAAAGAGCCGCGATCTCCAAGTAGTGTTGCGCGAGAGTCGAGTCAACTCAGAGTTACCTGAGCTGCTGAGCTGAGTCGAACTCACGTGTTACCGCATTTGATTTGTCGTGCGCTGGCATCAACGCTGATTTGTCGTGCGCTGGCAATGCCTGGCATCAACGCTTGCAACTCAGCTCAGCTCAACTCAGCTCTGGAACAACACTATCTCCAAGCAGCGATGACATCACTGTGACGTGAGATAACTCGCAAACTTTGGGAGTTTCCTCATATGATGGAAAGGCCGTTTCTGGGACTTTCGGGACTTCTACGGTTCCTAGGAAGCATATATATCCGGTCTGACTATGACACTGTAGTCCGACAATATTAACCAATGGGTCTCCTCAACGCCCTTGATTTCCTTGCTGCCTCGTTGTTCCTTTACCTTGTCGTCACATCCTATGGCCATATCAGACGGAGAGGGCACTCCTACCCACCTGGTCCGCCCTCGTGGCCAATAATAGGCAATTCACTCTATCTCCCTAATCCCAAGGAGTCGCCTTGGATCGCCTACAGAGATTTGTCCAACAAATATGGTACGGGTCGCATTCTCCTCGTGCCTATTCTCTAGAACTGAAATTCGCCTCGTAAGGCGATGTTATCTGTCTTCGTGTTTTCGGTCGAGTCGTTGTCGTTTTAAGCTCGCTATCGGCCGTGAAGGATCTACTTGAGAGGCGTGGGGAAGCATACGCTAATAGGCCTGCCGTGCCTGCTCTAGAGATGTGTGCATCGTACAGTTATCTCCCAATTGTCTGCAAGGTTAACAATCCCAATTTCTAGAATGGAATTGGATTGGCTCGTGTTCATTGCCAAGAAGAGTGACTCTTGGCGTGAGGGACGAAAAGTACTAGATCGCAGTCTTCGACCCGGTGCGACAATATCATATCGCCAAATGATGCAAGAAAACACCTATTGGTTCCTCGCCCAACTTCTTGCAACTCCAAAGGAATTTCGTGAGCACATCGAACTGTTGTTTAGCCCCTTTTCTTACATCGTACCGTCATTAACGTCCTCCGAGGCTTCAGGGAAAACTCGTCATGTCACTCACATATGGCTACGACCTAAAGAAAGGTGACAAGATCATAGCCGCGCCCATTCAAGCCACAGAAATAATGTCACCGCTCGTCGTCCCTGGAGGATCACTGGTAAATCAGCTTCCATTCTGTACGTCTTCCTACTTTACTCCTTGTTGTGCCAGTCTCTCACAACTCTTCGAAGTGCGACATATTCCTTCATGGGTCCCATGGCTCAGCTACGAACCATTGGCACAGTTAGGTAGGGTGCTGGCCGAGAGAATGAAGAACGAGCCCATCGACTTTGTGAAGAGTGCTATCGTATGTGGTCTTTGCCATTCTCAACCACCTACGTCGACTCACAAGTCCATAGTATAATGGTTCAGCAGTGCAGTCACTGTCAAGCGATCTCCTACAGGAGATTGAGAACTTGACCGATTCTGAACGCCGAAAGCGAGAGGAGATCGTCAAGGTGGCCCTAGGTTCAATATTTACTGGTATCAACTGCATTAGATTCATAGACGGGATTCATTGCACTTACAAGCTCTCTTTTTAGCCGGTTTCGACACGGTGCGCATTTCTCAATAATTCTGCACCCTCTTCCTGAATCGTACAATCAAGACTGTGTCATCAATCTCCTCCTTATTTCTAGCCTTTATCCTCTTCCCACAGGTTCAGAGACGAGCTCAACAGGAACTCGATGCTGTGATCGGAAGGGACCGGTTACCGACGTTCGATGATAGACCACGTCTTCCATACTTGGAAGCCATTTGCAAAGAACTAATGAGATGGCAGGTGGTGGCGCCCTTGGGTGAGTCTTTTCCATAGTAGTCACACTCGTTGGGGCTTGAAAGCGATGGTTTTCAGGTGTTCCCCACGCGTCATGTCAGGATGATATTTACAGGGGCTATTTCATTCCTAAAGGTCTGAGCCGTTGTCAATTTTAATTCTTAATCTGCCATTAATCCTTCAATTTTAAGGGGCGGTGATTTTCGCCAATGCATGGTATGCTGTCTGTGTATCTGTTGGGAGGCTCATCCGAAAGGCTTCAGGGCGATACTGCATGATCCAGAGACGTACCCAGATCCAGAGGAATTCAAACCCGAACGATTTCTTGACAAAGATGGGAGTTTCCGAGACGACCCAACACTCGGATTAGTGTTTGGCGTTGGCAAAAGGATCTGTCCTGGGCGTCACTTTGTCGATGCGACGCTCTTCATTATAATATCGTCAGTTCTCTCAGTATTCAATATCACGAAAGCAAAAGATGAGAGTGGCAACGATATCCCTGTCAAACCTATGATGACCATCCACATGGGGTTCGTGGTGTAAGTGAGGTTATCATTTATGAGTGGTTCTTCAAGCTGACAGTCGGACGTTTGAAGGCGTCCAGAAAAGTTTGAATGTAATATTGCACCGAGAGATAAAGTTGCTCAAGACTTGATTTTGGTGAATAGTTTGTCTTGATTTATATCGCCTTCCTTCTTGATTACTGTTTGTCTGTGATGTGACACGCTGAGTCGGTTATCCGATAAGTTGATGTCCAATTGTCGATGTATGGAGTCGGGAGGTAGCAGCTGCTTCCTGGACAGTGATGCGGTTGAAATAGTGACAGTGACGCTCCTTATTGTGCTACAGATGGCCTAGTCAACGATTTCCTTTGCTTAGATCTGAATTGGAACATCACTCCCATCGATTATCTGGGGATAAACATTATTGGGCCCATTTACCTTCTTTCTTTCTCAGTATGCAAATGCAACGGAGAAGGTCCGGGACATGACCGATGAACCTCGACTCTTTCTATCTATCTTTGCGCTCGCTGATTGTGGCTAGCATTGGTAAATTGGAACAAATCCCACGAGGCAGCGTGGCGCTCACGTGTTTGATGTAAGCTGATAGCAACTCATGAGGCTTCACGCGCTTCACGCCTCGTTCTAAGTCCGACACGGCCTTGCGATATACTCGCGAGCCTGTTACCCTGCTCTTTCCTATTCATAACCCCGCACGAGACTTATGTCAGTTTGTGCTGGACTCGTCCTTCATTGTGATCTAATACCTGAATGTACATATCCTCTGAGGTGTTCACCAGGTTGTGACAGAACCATGCGCTCGCACGAGACTAATGCCAGCTTGTGCTGATCTTGTTCGTCGATGTGAGTCTGATACCTGGATGTACATATCCCCCGAGGTCTTTACCAGGTTGTGATAGAACTGTGTGCTATCATGAGGCTGTGTGTGATGTAAGGTGAGGACGGCCATTGAGTTCGAGACGAGCGATTCGGAGCGCCCGCATAGCCATCCGGAGGCTGGAGTCACGACCACCATATCTGCTATCGCCCCCGCACACACCCTCGATTCATCAGCCACGCCCTTACTCTTTTCGTCCCATTCTCATCGTCCTGCCTTGTCGCCCTTCACCCCCTTTCATCACCCTCAAAACTGACCGCGCACCGAAGACCCGCTGTAAGGTGAGGCCAACGGCTGACCTCGGAACGAGCGATCCGGAGCGCCCAACCATCTAATCTGCCATCGTCCCTCGCCTCACACGTCACCACATCGATTTGTCAGCCCTCGCCACACGTTCGACTTGTCCTCCGTCTCCCACCACTTCTCCCTCTCACTCTCGATTTCGCCCTTCACCCCAAAACGACCGCGCGCCGAAGAACACCCGCATCGCCCAAGCCCTTGACAAGATGTCTCGATCGAACTAACGTCCAGGCGTCGCCAGGACCCATTCCGTCGGAATCCCGAACTCGGGCTGTCGCCTTCCCGGGGTTGTCCCGCTCGTACTGGAGATCTGTAGATAATTAATTCGTACGCCCGTCATTCATTTATTCACTTTTAGTCCCCCTTTTTCTATACTACCATACGACACTACTAGCAGCCGACGTCCAAAGGCTCGACACGCTCACGCGGCAACATTCCTCGCCGAAAATTTGCATATGCCCTGCGTCACTTACACCTTATACCCGCTTGTCACCCCAGAACGATACAATACGCCTCGCCACCTCCGTAGAACCTGTTTAGATGACCGGACATGTATATAAGCCTTGAAGAAGACCTCGTGTAGAGGCAGGCATTCTTAGGCCAATCAATTCCCCTCCTTTCCTCCTCTTTTTTCGTGCGACTTCAAAGACTCTCGTTGCCTCTTTTCCCGACTTCACCTCTCTCTGGCTAGGCGACTTTGAACGCTTTACCGCGCCGCCGTGCCGACTCGGCGACTCGCGTCTCCGTCGTCTCGCCTTAGGCTATTTTGTCTCGTTTTCTTTTCCTTCCTCCTCCCTCTCGCTCGAATCGCCTGGACGACGATCGCATCTTGGGCAGCAGCGTGGACGCCGAATCACGTCCCGACCTACCCGACTTGACTTCAACCAATATATTACCCTCGGAACTAGACTCTGCCAAACGATCTCACAGCGCGTCGACACGACGCTTCGCGCTTACATCGCTCATCGCCCAAAACCCCGTCGGGCCCCTT
>WTXJ01000215.1:0-25234 GCA_022376545.1 Russula dissimulans | reverse complement strand
CCAGTGTGCCGACGGTTCCGTGTGTGCTTGGGTGATTCCAAGCCCTGGTGGTACCTGGAGTTCTTGACACTGGGGATGCTTCCTCCCCTGTCTGTCGACGCATCTTCCATTTGAGGGGGCACTCTGAGTACCTTGGGTGTGCTTGGATGGGTGGAGACTACTGAAATGTGCGATGGATGGGAGAGGGAGTTGCAGGCATGTGGGATAGTGGCAAGTTGAGAGAAGGCTTGGGTGAGAGATGATGGAAGATGGGTTCTTGCCATCCATTGGTTCTTCCTTTTGTACCTTTGCAGTCCTTATAGCCATGGGATGTTCCCTGTGATATTCCTTGATCAATCGTTGCATGAAAACATCCTTTTTATCCTGCCAGGTATTTTCTGCTTCGGGATATCCTTTCCATTTTAGGAGTATTGCAGCTTCTTCGTCCTCCATATCTTCAGGAATCAAGCACCTTCTCCACTTCCCATTCTTCCTGTCCTTCAACTAGTTCTGGTAGTTGCCCTTTGTAGTTGGGCCCATGCTCCTCTGTTCCTTGTATGGTGAGAGTAGACTTGCATGAAACACGTTATGAATCTTCCACTGTTCTGGAAGGTTTAATTGATAAGCCACAGGGCTTATATAGCTTCTGTGATTTCGAAGGGGCCATATCGTTTGGGCCTTAACTTGGTAGTCAGATGAGTTGTATGGATGTTCTTTGCCTCTAGCCACACCTTCTCGTCTTTCTGATATTCCTTGAACTTTGTCTCTTTCTTCCACAGTGATTGTGCCCTCTTCATTGCTTCTTGTGCCTCCTTTCTTGCTTCCTTTATCCTCGTGTTGTACCATTCTATTCTAGGCATTTTGCTTGGGCGCTCCGGCTGATGTGCCCTCGGTACATACCCCATCCACAGGTCATAGGGGGTCTTCCCCGTTGTGGCTGATACTTGTGCATTCAGCATGTATTGCACTACTGGGAGGTAGTCTGCCCAGTTTGTTTGTTGTAGTTGCAAAAGATTCTTAGAATGTCCTCGACATTCTGATTCATCCTTTCTGATTGTCTGTCTGTTTGAGGATGGTAAGCACTGCTGATGTTCTGTTCGATCTCCAGTTGAGAGCAGACTTCTTTTGTGAAATTACTGGTGAACCTTGTGTCCCGATCTGAGATGATTTTACTGGGTATCCCTACGAAGGGAACACTCGGTTTTTGTATTCCTTTGCCAGTTCTTCGCGTTCATTGTCTCTCGGCATGGTATCAGGATAACACCTTTTGTGCAGTCATGATCAGTGATGGTTAGGATTGCATCGTACCATTTGAAGTAGGAAGTTTGACTATGAAATCCATAGCCACTATCTGGAAGGGGTGTGCATCAGTGTTACGCTCTTGCAGGGCGCAAGGGCCAGATGTTGGCAAGTTGGTTCGGTGTTTGCTCAAGCAAGCACTGGTTCATTCGATGGGGGCTGGTCTCCCATACTCAGCGAGCACTCTTGTAAGCTGGTCCTGGTGCAAGTAAATGCGGTGTGTGTAGAAGTCTAAGTTGACCACTGAAACAGTGTCCCTCCATGGAGTGGTTTCTACCACGAGTCCTAAGTCGCTCTGGTAAGTTCTGTGATAAAGCTAAGTCGCTTCCCTGCTAGTGAGAGGGTTCCTTGGTTCCTTTGAGACATTCTTGAAGAAGTCAAAATAGAGGTCTTCCCCCTAGGAAACTACTGAGCACAAGAAGCAAGATTCAAGTTAAATCAGGCTTAAGGCCCAATAGTCTACTTACAAGGGTTTATATAGGAAAGGGCCATCAAGGCTTGGTAAGGGACAAGTCATCAGTCTTTGTAAGTAGTGAGTCAGAGAACAATAAGCAAGGTGAGGGGATGAGTTAGACAATAAGAAAGGGGATTAGTGAGCACAATAAGGTGATGAGTAATGCGAGAATGATCAGTAAGCTTATGGGAATGAACAGTAAGCATAATGAGTCATGCGAGAGTATCAGTAAGCAAACCAGAAGATCACTAATCACAACCAAAGTTCGTAAAAGAGGATGAGTCAGAGTGGAAATGAGTCAGGTAGGTATAGTAAGCACAGTCCGAGTTGACAAGAAGGAGGAAAAAGACAGTCTGTGGGGTGGATCGTAGCATCACGCTCCCCTTAAGGAACTCACTCACAGGTGAATTTTAGTCATCTTCGGACATGTAGGAGGGCGTGCCAGCGCTCAAGTCCTCAGGGGTCCAGAAGCCATCCGGCTCAGTGGCCAGGAGTTGGAGGGCGCATGCTGCAAGTGGCGCTGCACATTGGGTGCTGTGATTGGCATGCCAGATGGGGATGTGGCAAGTCCCGATGGTGCACTGGAGGTGAGGGGTGATGCAAGTGTCCAAGTCATGGAACTCACTCTCACAGTAGGTGCATTTCCCGTAGGAAGGGCAGTCACAGGGGAGGTGGTTGGGTTTTGGCTCCATGCATTCAAAGCACATGATTGGGTTGGCAGGGGGGGACGACGATAGGGGTGAGCACGAGGTAGAGAGGGTCCTTGGCCGCGCGGAGTGCGGGCATGGGCCAGATGGGGTAAGAAAGCTCAGGTTCAGGGCAGATGGCATAGATGTGCTCAAATATGCGAGTCGAGGCACGGGCGTGGACGATGCATTGTTCCACAGGGATAAGTTCATTGGAGGTGCAACGAAGTTCCTCCTTGGTGAGTCTGAGGCGGCGGAGTATGGTAGAATGGTGGTCAAAGAGGAGCTAGTGTTGGGGAAGTTTGGTTTGTGCCTGAAACCACTTAGCAAAATGAAGGTTAAGACCTTATCAGATTGCTTAGAAATTTTAAAGACACCTTCTTCTAGATCTGTGGAGGATGTGTCTAAACTTTCTAAGCATTCTGATAAGGTCTTAACCTTCATTTTGCTAAGTGGTTTCAGGTACAAACCAAACTTCCCCAACACTAGAGGGAGCGGTAGTGAGTGACTTCGGCAGTTACACCGGGGTCGCCTAGTGCGTGCACTGCCCGGTCGACAAGTTCCTTGATGGTGCTCTCAGGTTGGAAGATGTGGAGGTGGTCATTGCAGATGTGGCGGGAGTTGTCTAGATTGGGGTTTGGCTGGGGGCGTGCGTGCAGACTTTTGCAATAGATGGGGGAGCCCTTTCCCATGGTCCCCTCAATGTAAGTTTCCTCACAGTCCTGTTTGTAGCGGATGTAGTCTGCGGTGATCAAGTCCTCCCCATCCCTGATGAAGACTGGGTAGTGGTCCATCTGGCCAAAGCTATAGCTTATCCAGTTGGGGCCAGGGTGGTTGGGATCTCCTCATGGTGGTGGGTTTTCTTCGTCAATACTTATGACGAATTCATCGGTGGTGGAGGGGCGTGGAGTCCCGGGGTGATGGCGGATAGATGGGTTCCTCTTCTCTGGCAAGAAGGGTTCCAGATCTTGTTGGCATGTGGCCAGCAAGCAAGCGAGTGGATGGTGTTCTCCCCAGTGAACCCCTATGGGGGACAGGAACTCCGTGAGTCTAGTAGGCGGGGTGGTGAGTGACATGAGCATGTGGGCAATAGGGAGAACCTTGGTAGCTCCCAGTTTCCTGAAGCCTTCTGGGTATTCGTGCTTCTCCTTTTGGTAGGTGAATAGAGCCTTGGTTAGCCCCCAGAGTTCCTCGAGCTCTCCCATAGTTGGCTGATGATAAAGACCAACGTCTCCAGCACTAGGGTTGTTAGCACGCTCAACAGGACCAATAACCAATCTGTTGAGTGGTGGGTGGGTCAGTATTGGCAAATTCGGAGGTGATGGGCTGACAAGGTCGAAGATGGTGGTGGCAGTGGCGGAGCTTGGCGAAAGGGGGTTGTTGTCGGGTGGCAGTTGTTTTTTGTATGGTGGCGGTGGCATCTTGGGACATTTTAGTAGGAGGTGTGGTATGGGCAGTAGTTAACGTGGCAGAAGTGGGAATGGATACCGGCGTGGCATTTTTCGTCGGGTGGACATATTTATTGGAGGCGTGGTAGAGGCAGACAGCTTCTCCTTTGATGATTTGGGCATAGGTGACGGGGCTTTTGAAGGAGCTGTAGGAGTATTCGTAGAGTGATGAGCAAGCCAGCTTGATTCGATGTGGGTTGAGCGGATAGTCATTTGTCTTTTCCTGGGGTTCTTATACTCCTTCCAGGCTGATGCTCCATATACATTTGTTTGGCCTCGTAATTAGCGACTAAGTCCTCAGCGTGCATGTCTTCTTTGTTGACCCATTGGTCGTGGGCCGGTGAGTATCCCTTCCATCGTATGAGGTATTGTTCCTTCCTTCCTTGGCCGTGGGTTCATTTCCCAATTATCTCTTCTATCTCCCACTCTTCTCCTCCTTCTATGTCATCAGGTGGTGGTTCGATGAAATTGGTTCTGTGTTCTTCAGTCTCCGTGAATGGCATGAGAAGCAAGGCATGGAAGACATTATGAATTTGCCACGTTTCGGGGAGATGGAGTTTGTATGTGATGGGTGATATTTTTGTGGCTACCATGAATGGTCCGTACTGCTTTGGGGATAGTTTCATATTGTTGTAAGGTTGTTTCAGATTTGTTCCTTCCAGCCATACTTTTTGTCCTTCTTCGTAGCCTCTGAACTTGGTTGCCTTGACAAGCCCTTCTTGAGATTTACATATAGCCTCTTGGGCAGCGTTCTGGGCTTCCTTGATCTGCGAGAGTCGGGCTTCTATGTCTGGGAGATTGGTCTTGGTTGTCAGCTGATGCACTTGAGGCATATATCTGAGGATGAGGTCATAAGGGGCTTTCTTTGTGGTGGAATGTGGCCAGGAGTTCCTAGTGTATTGTGCTATCGGTAGCCAGTTTGCCCATTGATCTTGTTGGCTCGTGCAGTATAATTGCAGGTACTGTTCTAGGGACTGGTTAGTTCTTTCGCTTTGGCCATCTGTCTGTGGGTGGTACACCATAGAAATGTTTTGCTTAATCCCCAGCATTCTGCATAGCTCTTTTGCGAAGTGAGTGGTGAACCGTGGGTCACGATCAGAGATGAGTTTTGCGGGAATGCCATAGTGGGGGAATACGTAATTGGCGTAGAGTCTAGCGACTCCCAGTGCATCTACTGTCTCATTGCAGGGGATGAATACTGATGCTTTCGAGCAGTTGTGGTCAGTGATGGTTAGTATCGTGTCGAATCCTTCTGACATGGGTAGTTTGACGATGAAGTCCAATGCGATGGTTTGGAATGGGAGTGTGTTAGGTACTGTGGTAATGGGGAACGTGGCTGGTTTATTGGGGTGCGTGTTGATCTTTGACATTTGGCAGTTTGCACATCCTTTGACATTTGGCAGTTTGCACATCCTTTGACATTTGGCAGTTTGCACATCCTTTGACATAGGCAGTGACGAAGTCCTTCATGCCTGGCCACCAGTAGTGTTGGGCTGCGAGGGTCATTGTTTTCACAATTCCGGGATGTCCCGCTGTAGGAGGGTCGTGAAAAAGGGAAATCACCCCCCTCTTCAAATCATTGTTTCCCACAACAACGAGTGCGCTGTTTTTGGTCCAAAGGGCCCCTTGTTTGGAGAGTTTGTGTCCCAGTCTCCACTGTTGAATCATTTGCTTGTCAAATTCCTGTGCTTTCATGACTAGTTCATCTAGTTTGTATGTGGAGTACATGCTGTCTCCCATTTGTGCTGTTCGGGCTTTCATCCCTTGTTCTTTGTTGTCACTTTCCACCAGTACTGTATCATCAGACTCGTAGTCTTCTGGTTTTGTTCTGGTAGCAGTATATTTTGTCGCAGGGGTGTCGGGGGCCACAAACAGGTGGTCAGGGAGGATGATTACTAGTTCATCATCCTCTTCTGGTACTAAGTCCGGTCGTCAGGACAGGGCGTCAGCTCTGTTTACGGCCCCTGGTTTGTAGACTTGCTGGATATGGTAGTTGGCTAGTTCCACAATATATCTGTCGACGTGTGGCCCTAGTTTGTGTAGTTCTTGATAGTATTGCAAGTTGGCGTGGTCGGTGATCACCAAGACAGGGTGGGTCATGTTGCGTAAGAGATGCCTCCAGCATCTTAGCCCTCGGATTACCGCTAGTAATTGCCTGTCGTAAATTGGGTAGTTCTGTTCCGTCTTGTTGAATGTTTGCAAATTGAACCCAATTGGCTGGAGGAGGTAGTTTCCTCTGCGGTCCTTTCACTCTTGGTCCGCTTGATAGAGGATAGCTCTGGTCGCAAATTGAGATGCGTCGATGTATAGAATGAATTGTTGGTCTGGGTTGGGAGGGACTATAACAGGTTCTGAGGTAACAAGTCCTATGAGTTGGTTTATGGCCTGACTCTGGGCTTTTTCCCATGTGAATTCCTTTCCTTTCTTGAGGAGGTCCGTGAGTGGTTTAGCAATTTGCGTGAAGTTTGGGATCCATGGATGGTGGCAACCAATAAGTCCGAGGGTACTTCGGACTTCCTTGATGTTTTTCAGGGTAGTTGGCCATTCTTTGATTCCTGCAATCTTTGCGGGGTCAATCATTAGTTCTCCGCCTTTGACGTGTATTCTGAGGTAGTCTATTTCCTTCCTAAAGAATTCGCACTTGGCCAGTTTCAGGAACAGCAAGTGTCATGCGAAGATTTCAAATCGATAATGGCAGGTGGCGATGTGGGTGTCTTCTTCGCCTTTGCCTGTCATTATGATGCAGTCATCCATGTAGTGTCAGATGTTTCCTGGGAACTTGGTGTACATAGGCTGGAGGACATCATTCCCTAGTCTGGTGAAGGTTGCTGGGGCATTACAGAGTCCAAAGGGCATGACGATCCATTTGTATAGTCCACAGCTCGTTTTGAAACCTGTTTTATGTGTATCTTCAGGTCTGATATGAATGTTATTGTAGCCGGCGCAGATGTTGAATTTGCTGAATAGTGTCTTCCCTCGGAGATCCTCCAAGATTGACTTAATACTGGGGAGTGGGGTGACATCCATGATCGTGTATTCATTGAGCTTCCTATAGTCATGTACGATCTGATGGGTTCCATCCTTCTTTTTGACCGTGAAGGTGGGAGATCCGTAGCAAGATGATGATGCAACAATGTATCCTTTGTCCAGGTTATCATCTAGATACTCATTTAGGAGCTTTTGTTCCTCCTTTGAGAGCGGGTAGACCTTGCTGTTGATTACGTCTGGGGCGTTCAGCTTTAGATTGATCTGGTGGTCCCATGGTCAATGCGGTGGTAACTGCCTTGCCTGTTCTTCTGAAAATATTCTCCAATGTCGCTTGAAGACCGCGGGGATGGTTTCTTCCATGTTTACTTTGCTGGCGTCGTACGCTTTTTCCGCCATTTGCTGAGCAAGCATAGTTTTGTTGATGTCCATGGGTTTGGGTGCCAGTCACCATATTGTCATAATTAATTTGTCGCCTTTTTTGAAATCCATTTATTGTCCACTTGCGGCCTTCCCCTCCCCCTTGCACGTCACCTACCTTGGGCCTGGCATGGCCCTCATAAGGTTGAGTGAAGTGGGGAAGGGAGCGACCACGGGGCTGCAGAAGCCCCATGTAGGACTTCCAGGTCATGTACATGCTCGCAGTTCTGTAGTCTAAAAAATGCATGTGAATCTCTTATGCAACAACTTTCCCCCCCATTGCCGTAACCAGCCATCATTGTGTTACACTTAGCTTCGATGTGTGACGAGCGCGAGTAATCGAGCCAGGAAGCTGATTGGGCAAGAGTCAGGCAGATGCTTGGTCAGTTGTGTAGCTTGGGTCGCCCGGCGCTTTACAGCTGCCTGTGTGTCGTCCTCGTCCGAGCATTGATGCCACATCTGCGCAGTTCTAGCACATGCGGACAGCGTTACAAGGGGAGAGGGTATTCCGCGTGTGATGCGTTCTCTGTGCGATCAACTTGTAGCCACCAGTTTAAATCAGTGAGGCGTCTATAAAGTTGGCTAGAGGGATTGTTATGGACTTACCTCAATCCCAGGGCAAATCACACCCCCTACACTCCCCAACCATCCCTCCTCCTTCCAATCCAAGCCCATTCCCATCCCCAAACATGCTTGCCTCCACTGGGCATTTTGCAAGAAGTCTGGATGCCGTGGCATGCCTAGACTCACTATTGTTCTGATATGCAGTGCCTTTCTTGTGACGTTCTGTGGGACTTATTGTGCCTGATACTATTGTGCTTACTGATCCGATGACTGATGCTTACTGATTGGATGACTGATTGTTCCCATGTTATTGTTCCAAGTCCAAAAATGCACTCTATGATATCATAGCTACTGATAGCTTACTGATACTTAGGAAGAGCTGACAGGCCTGAGAAGACTGCTTATTGATCGTACGTACTTACAAATCCCTAAGTAGCAGACTTGTATTTAAACCCTTCTGTTGTAGAGTCGAGCCAAGCTCGACTTAATCAAACTGGTCTTGCTGACTATCATCTCACCTATTGGAGTGACCCTCTCATCGTCTAAACAACTCTCGCTCCCCTTGGATAACCTCCAAGGAATCGAAGCTTAGTGATTGAGCTATATCAATCAGCACTCCTGAACAGGTGAGACGCTACTGCGAACTCTATCAAGAGTCGAGCGTCAGCGATTCTTGACATAAGTCGAGCTTTAAATAGCCAGTCAAGACGAAGGCGCTGCGAGAAAAACTCCAGGGGAAACAGAAGGAGGAGCTACGAGATTCAATAGTCGTAAGCTTTCCAGAAGACCCCAAGAAGCAGCAGACTTCCAGAATAGAGGGGCAGACAACCTACCCCTAGAACTCAGAGGAATCGCCCTTTGGTCGATAAGACAGGACTTCGCCCAATCATCCTACACCATCCTAGGAATAGGAGGAGTTGGGTACCAGTGGAATATATCAACAACCAGTGGTATTACACTTACTGGAGTCCGGAGGAAAGAACATTTTGGACGACCAAAAGAGATCTCATAGAGAACCCGAACAAACAAGGTTTAGGGACATTGGCCGAACCCTACCAGACCGAAGAAGCCAGGAAAAGAGATACTTCTTCAGAAGAAGACACGAATACTGACAAACGATCAGAGTCTTCAAGAGAAAGAACTCCAATACTGCAAAGACACGGAGTGGACAGAAGTGAATACAGCCTTCACGTTGAAACACAGCTGTTACCAGAAGTAGAAACCATCACTAGGCAACTAAAGACAATCGACATTAGCCCACAACAAAGGTTGAACGAAGCCATCGATCAGCTCATGATGGCTACAATGACCTCTACCAAGAAAGAACTGAAGACGTCACCTTCCAGAGCCTACAGGAAGGATCTTCCATCCAAACCACCTTTGCCCCTATCCCAGTACCAGACCCAGCGCATGGAAGTGGAGGTGGGGAGGAGGAGGAGGAAATCCTCCAGGGGGAGGAGGTGGTCCTCCAGGAGGAGGAGGCGGCCCCCCAGCCCTCCAACCAATGGCCGCTGCGATGCAACAAGCAGCCCAAGGAGGAGGAGGATTGGATGGACACCCACCAGATATCTTCGATGGAAACAGAAAAAATGCAGAGTCATTCATGTATGACTTCACAGTCTGGGCCTGGATCAATTCACACAAGAGAGTAATGGCCCGACCCCTGAGCCGAGTGCGTTGGCCATAACCTACATCAGGGGGATAGGGTTCGAGAGTGGACCAAAGCCCAAATCCGCTGCCAACGACAGAGTAACCGGAGGAATGAATGCGGATAATGACCAGCATTGGATACGGTTCAAGAACGACTTCATCAGCACTTGGAAGGACGACAGCCTGCTCGAAGATGCTCAATTTAAACTATCAGCATTGAGCATGAAGAAGGACATGCCCCTACACGAATACATTTCCACCTTCAATGCCCTTATCACCGAACTAGGATGGGACAGAAACCATCAAGGGACAGTTCGAGCGTTCAGAATGGGGCTGAAATCTTGGCTAGCCACTGCAATTTTAAGGAAGGACAACTGTCCAGCAGACGACGACCTCAAAGGGTGGCAAGAGGCCACCAGGAAGGAGGTTGTCAAGGCCAAAAGGATCAAGCAAGAAGCTGGAGGGTTTGGAAGGGGCAGACTCACTGTCCGAGAGAACATGTTCCAACAGTTCTTCAAGGATCACCCCATCCCAAAGAAAGCCCCTAGAGACCCAGATGCTATGGACGTAGACGTCATTGACACTAAGCCCAAGGGCCGACCCCCACAAATAGGAGGAAGGTTCCAACAGCTCACTTCTGAAGAGCGAAAGAAGCTCATGAGCGAAGGGCATTGCTTCAGATGCAGGAAGCAAGGACACATGTCCAGAAATTGCCCAGATAGAAAGACGACACCTGGGAAGAAACCCTCAGCCAAGTCATGGAGGCTGAAGAAGAAGAGTCTACCACGGAAGACGACAAGGATGAAGTAATGTCCCAAGCATCCACAAAGGTCGGGTCAATCAAAGGGAAAGGAGGGCTAATGGCGCACATCAATGCCCTAACCATTGAAGAAAAGGAGGAGCTGTTCGACAAACTAATCAGCAAGGGTTTTTGAGGAATTCCAAGCCGACGGCCTGGCTTAGGAATACTAGCATGAGCAGAGAAGAACAAGAAATGTACATTAAACGACTCACTTCCATGAATGTACCATTTTCCTTTCAAACTGCTCATGTGAAGGCCGAAGAAATAGCTCTGCTGGATAGTGGAGCTACAGAGAATTTCATTGATGAAACTACCTGGAAAAGGATGAAGGTTGGGAAGCGACCTCTAGTCAAACCAATCAAAGTCTATAACGTCAATGGAACAGAAAACAAACAAGGAGAAATGACTCATTACTGTCGCCTGAGGATCTCCTACAACGACCAAGAAGACCTCCAAGAGTTTTATATCATGAACTTGGGGAAGGACCGTCTAATACTGGGATATCCATTCCTTCGAACCTTTAACCCAAGAGTAGACTGGAGGAAAGGGAAGCTGCCTGGAGGCACGGTCAAAATCCAAAGCAGCATGTACAAACACCTAGACCGCATGGTCACCAGGTGGCAAATCAAGGCCATTAAGAGTCTGGGCAAGCCTAAGGAGGGCAAAGCCATCTACGTCAGAAGGACGACCATATCCCAGGAAATGGCCAAACAATACCATCAGAAGGGAGCCATACAATTGCACGAGGTGCCAAAAGAATACCAAAAGTACAGGGAAGTCTTTTCAGAGGAAGCAGCCAGAAGATTTCCTCCTGATCGAAACCCAAATGCCACAGTGGAGTTACTACCAGGAGCACCAGAACAGTTGGACTGCAAAGTCTACCCCTTGACCAAACCGGAAACGGAGACATTGAAGAAGTTCCTTGCAGAAGAGCTAGAAAAAGGGTTTATTGAGGAATCAGCCTCGCCCTATACCTCTCTGGTATTCTTCATAAACAAGAAGAATAGTGCCGATAAACGACTCATCATTGATTATCGAAAACTCAATCAATGGACAAAAAGGGATAATGGCCCCTTACCTCGAATTGACTGCCTTTTGCAACAGATGGAAGGGAAAGAAATCTTCTCAAAGTTCGACATCAGATGGGGGTACAATAATATTCCTATCGAAGAAGGAGACTGACAGAAAGCAGCCTTCAAAACACCATTAGGAACGTATCAACCTAAGGTGCTGTACTTCGGGATGAAAAATGCCCCAGCTCAATGGACGCGGTTGATGTGGTGCGACTTCAGGCCATGGAGAGACAAGTGGTTCGATCACATGGACACTTCAGCTGGGAGTTATATGGATGACTTCTTCATAGCCAGCAAGAAGATGCCTAAAGGAAGGGAAGGACATAAGCAATGCACACATGAATTACTTGAACTGATGGCCAAACATCAGTATCATTTGCGACCGGCGAAGTGTCAATGGGAACAAACACAAATGGAATTCCTAGGAATCTTAGTCGAAGCAGGAAAGATGAGGGTGGACCCAGCCAAATGGGATGGGATTGGCAGGTGGCCCCGAGTTCTCCAAAGCAAGGTAGACGTCCAGTGGACCATGGGGGTCCTACAATATCAAAGAAGGTTCATACCAAATTTCGCTCACATGGCCAGGCCCATCTTTGCCACCATCAAGAAAGGACAGAAGTTCAAGTGGACTAAAGAAGCGGAGGATGCCTTGGACAATTTGATCAAGAAGATCGAAGCCGATCCTCAAATAAGTCACCCCAACCCCGATAAACCTTTCGAAATGGAGATCAATGCCTCAGATTACGCGACAGGGGCAGTGCTCATTCAAAGAGACGAAGCAGAGAAGCGAGTGGAAGTGGGATGCCATTCGGAAGCCCTCAATCAAGCCGAGAGGAATTATGATGTCTACAATCGAGAATTCCTGGCCCTTATCAGAGCATTCAAATTCTGGAGATATCTTCTGGAAGGTTCCCCACATCGAGTCAAAGTTTACACCGATCATGCCAACCTAACCAAACATAGGGAGGTGCAAAAACTCTCCGGCAAGGTGGCCAGATATATAACCTTTCTAGCAAGGTTTGATTTCGACATCTGCCATCTACCTGGGAAAAGAAACGCCATTGCGGATGCCTTGTCAAGAAGATCGGATCACATACCATCAGAAGGGGAAGAAATCAAGGCGATACCCCTTCCAGACCACTTGTTCATCAAACTCATCAGACCAATGGCAGTCGAGGAGGAAGTCCGGAAACAACACAAACGAGAGGAGAACGCCAAAATCCTTCGAGAATGGGAAACAAAGTACGGTATCCAAAAGAGAAAGGGATACTATTGGCACCAACAAGCCATAGTAGTGCCAAGACCGGAACAGATCCAGAAGAGCTTGCTGGAGATCTACCACGATGGGCCCACAGCTGGACACCCTGGACGAGCTAAAACTCATCAAGATCTCCAACAATATTACTGGTGGCCAGAAATGCGCAAATTCATCAAAGGATACATAAAGGGATGTGCAATGTGCCAGTCAAATAAAGTTATACACCACAGGAACACCCCTGGACTATACCCAATCGATCCAGAACCTGATGCACACCCCTTCCAGACAGTGGCGACGGATTTCATAGTCAAACTTCCCACTTCAAATGGGTACGATGCAATCCTGACCATCACTGATCATGATTGTACAAAAGGCATCATCCTGATACTGTGTCGAGAAACCATGAATGCGGAAGAGTTGGTGAAGGAATACAAAAATCAAGTATTTCCCTTCGTAGGAATACCCAGCAAAATTATCTCAGACCAGGATACAAGGTTCACCAGTAACTTTGCAAAGGAAGTTTGTTCCCAACTGGAGATAGAGCGAAACATCAGCAGTGCCTACCATCCCCAAACAGATGGACAATCAGAAAGGATGAATCAGAATGTCGAAGACATTTTGCGAATCTTTTGCAACTATCAACAAACAAACTGGGCAGACCACCTCCCAGTCGTGCAGTACATGCTAAATGCACGAGTATCAGCCACGACGGGAAAAACCCCTTATGACCTATGGATGGGGTATGTGCCAAGGGCACATCAGCCGGAGCGCCCAAGTGAAATGCCCAGAATAGAATGGCACAACACAAGGATAAAGGAAGCAAGGCGAGAGGCGCAAGAAGCGATGAAGAGGGCGCAATCATTGTGGAAGAAAGACACAAAGTTCAAGGAATATCAGAAGGACGAGAAGGTGTGGCTAGAAGCGAAGAACATCCACACGACCCACCCAACTACCAAGTTGAGACCTAAACGATATGGCCCCTTCGAAATCACAGAAGCCATAAGCCCTGTGGCTTATCGATTGAACCTTCCAGAACAATGGAAGATTCACAATGTGTTTCACGCAAGTCTGCTAACACCATACAAGGAAACAGAGGAGCACGGACCCAACTATGAAGGGCAACTACCAGACTTAGTCGAAGGACAAGAAGAATGGGAAGTCGAAAAGGTACTAGATTCTCGAAGATATGGGAGGATGAAGAAACTGCAATATCTCTTAAAGTGGAAGGGATATCCCGAAGCAGAGAATACTTGGCAAGACAAAAAAGACATCTTCGCCAAACAATTGATCAAAAAATATCACAAGGAACATCCCACGGCTATAAGAACAGCAAGGGTACAAAAGGAAGGATCAATGAACGATGAGGAGGTCCATCATTCCATCGCAGCTCTCACCCAAGCCTTCTCCCAACTCGTACTAGCCCACATGCCTGCAACCCCTTCACCCACTCCCTCACACATCTCAGTAGTCTCCACCCATCCCAACACACCGGAGATCCTCCGAGTTCCCCCTTGGAGGGAGGATGCGTCTACAAGCAGGGAAGGAAGCATCCCTAGTGTCGAAGAACTCCAGGTACCGCCAGGGCTTGGAAGCACCCAAGTACACAAAGGATCATCGGCGCATTGGGAAGATAGCAGTGCCGGAGGTGAAGCTTTGGGGTTCCAAGAACCTGTCCAGGCTGCCTCCGAATCCCCTGATGAAGGGGCAAGAGGAGCTGGCGCAACCCTCACAGAGGGGCAGACTGGTCTCCCACCTCGGACACCTGCCAGTACCAGCCGATCCCTGGAGGAAGAAATCACCCCTACCCCAGCTTCGCCACACACCACCACCAGCCAGCAAGCCACACCTGAACTGGTTGGTCACGAAGGGGACCAAGAAGAAGATGACCACCCAGGAGAGGGGTGGGTCAGGTGGAACCTGAGTCACAGTTTCACCAAAACAGAAGTGCTACAAGAAGAAACATATAAATGGAAGGGAGCAAAATACCAGAAGTTCCTGATCCAGAACAGAGATCCCAAGGTGTTCAGCACCATGGGGAAGGGAAAACCAGAGTATGGGGAAAGCCTCCACCCTGCTCCCAGCTGAAGGATCTTTCCTTGGGAGTGCAAGGAAGAAGACCTAGAGAAGTTCCAACCGGAGTATTATTTCCGAGACCGATCACTGATCAGAGGGGCAGAACTGATCAATGATAATGGAGTCTTCGCAGAGATGTACCACCTCCAAGCTTCAGCAATTGAGAAAAAGTATCTCGATCTAGAGCAAGAGCGACTCAGCAAGGAAGCGCAGACACTCACTAACAAGTGGGTTGAACTCAACCGAAAGAGGCGGAACATCGAGTCAGAAATCCGGGAGGCCAAAAGGTACCTCACCGAAGCCCAAACCCTGGAGAGAATCAGGGAAGCCTACAACAACAGAGACCCAAAAGCGTTGATCTCTCCAGGAGAAGGGGGAGATTGGCTGATGAGCATGGGGATGGGACAGAAGTACCATTTGCCCCACACGCCAAAGGTCCTCGAGAACTGCCATTATCATGGCCTTGGGGCAGGTCATACAGAGGATCAATGCTATGACCCTCACAACAGGTGTCGACCTGGAGGGCTCTGCGCAATCTTGCCCCGACACATTGGCAAGGTACCTTGATGCCCTTATGCCTACCTCCAACGCAAAGCGGTGGAAACAGCGGAGCAGGAAAGTCGAGACCGCATTCAAAAAACCTTGCAGCCCTTTCCTGCCGCTCCCACTGATCCATCTGCCGATGGATCGGTGGAGACCATCCAAGGAGTCTGTATCCAGCTTCCTGGAGAGGGAAGTCAAAATGCCTCCAGCCCTCACTCGCCTACTAGATCCAAGGGACCGAAAAGGGGGAGAGGGCAGTCAACCCCGCGTCGCATGGTGGCATCCTCTGCTGCACGCAAAGGGAAAGGGCGAGGAACTCCAGCTCTTACCCCCAATGAGAGCCCCGGACTCGGCTCTCACATCCTATCTCAGGATAAATTCCCCATGACCGATGAATACCCGACCATGTGTCAAGAGGTCTGGAATTGCACCTGGAAACACACACAAGACGCCTACCCCCTCACACACATGGGAGTCATTGTAGGGCTCTTTGCGCGAAACAACGAGAGAAAGAAAGGAAAAAGAGGGAGGACTGGGAGAAGGCGGAGGCAGAGAAGGATTACCACCTCGAAGGAGGAGAAGACTATAACGATTACATTGAGTGGGAGGCCCAAGATCGAGGTGACTGAGAGCTGTGGAAAGCTCGACCTTAAAGAGGGGATGGTGTTATGGACTTACCTTGATCTACAGGGCAAGCCACACCTCCTGGACTCGGAACTTGTCCCCCCTCCTTTCGATCCACACCTATTCCCATCCCCAAACATGCCTGCATGCACTGGGCCTTCTGCAAGAAGTCTGGATGCAAGTGGCATGCCTAGACTCACTATTGTTCTGATGTGTGGTGCCTTTATCCTGACATTCTGTGGGACTTATTGTGGTCTGATACTGATATGCTTACTGATCGGATGACTGACTGTTCCCATGTTATTGTTCCAAAAGTCCAAAAACGCACTCTATGATATCATAGCTTACTGATACTTAGGAAGAGCTGACAGGCCTGAGAAGACTGCTTATTGATCGTACTTGTTACTTACAAATCCCTAAGTAGCCGACTTGTATTTAAACCCTTCAGCAGTTGTAGAGTTGAGCCAAGCTCGACTTAATCAAACACTGGTCTTGCTGACTATCATCTCACCTATCGGAGTGACCCTTCTCATCATCTAAACAACTCTCATTCCCCTTGGATAACCTCCAAGGAATTTCGAAGCTTAGTGATTGAGCTATATCAATCAGCACTCCTGAACAGGTGAGACTCTACTGCGAACTCTATCAAGAGTCGAGCGTCAGCGATTCTTGACACATTGGATCAGTAAGCATCCAGTCATTGGATCAGTAAGCATACCAGTATCAGGCCACAGTAAGTCCCACAGAACATCAAGACAAAGGTACCACATATCAGAACAATAGTGAGTCTAGGCATGCCACTTGCATCCAGACTTCTTGCAGAAGGCCCAGTGAATACAGGCATGTTTGGGGATGGGAATGGGTGTGGATCGAAAGGAGGGAGGATGAGTTCTGGGACCAGGAGGTGTGGCTTGCCCTGTAGATCGAGGTAAGTCCATAACACAAGGCCACTCCTTGCACAATAACATCTCAGTGTTTTGCCTATCAGCATGGCATGAACCTGAATTCTCCCTCTCCCTACAAGAAATTGAAGTCAAACTTAGCGGCGGCCTCACCGAAGCAGGCATTCTTGACCCTGGCTCACAAATCGTAGTCATCCGGTGCGACCTCACACAGCAAATTGGCACGCACATCAACACCACTTGACAGCTTTGCATGGAGGGTGCCACCAGGATGTCCCATTGGATGGTAGGCTGTGCAGAACATTTACCCATGCAGGTCACCAGCATCCCATTCAAAGTCCATGCACATGTGGTTCAAGATGCCCCTTTTTGCCTCCTCCTTGGATGACCCTTCTTGCGCGTCCTTCTCTGCCATGTCGAGGAGCTCCAGGATGGCAAGGTAGAGGTATCCATTCAGGACCCTACTAACCCTGGAAGCAGGATCACCATAGCCTTGCAAGCGTGCAAGCCACGAGCACTGCACGCCAGCATCCTCGCCACCACCCTTCCCACCATCAACTGGCTGCTTGAGCATGCTCGCGCCGCAACTCATTACAATTCCCTGCCAGTCGAGCCACCCATCCTCACGCTTGCATACAAGACAGTTGCTAAGAAAGTGCGACCAGTCCCAGCCTCCTTACCAGAAGACTTCCGCATCTCTCGATGCATTCCTACCGACCCCCTGCTCTCACTTTTGCCACTTCCAATGCACCCACCGACCTTCATCCCAGGCTTGCACCTCACACAAGAACACCTTGACATGCTCAAACTCAATGCTGACAACTTCCTCTGGCCAGAGGAAGTCTCCCTGCTACACCACGTGCTCAAACTCAATGAACTTGGCCTCACCTGGACAGAAGTGGAGAAGGGACACTTTACCAATGAGTATTTCACCCCTGTCAAATTCCAGTCATCACGCACATCCCTTGGGCTCACAAAAATCTTCCCATTCTGCCTGGCATCTTAGGTGACGTGATCCAAATCTTCAAGGACAAGTTTGCCGCAGGAGTTCATAAGCACTCCAATGTGTCCTACCGCTCCCACTGGTTCTGCATCAAAAAGAAGAGCGGTGCGCTGCACCTTGTCCATGACCTCCAGCCCCTCAATGCCATCACCATTCGCAATGCCAGTGTTCCGCCACCAGCCAACCAAGTTATTGAGGCCATGGCCGGTCGAGCATGTTACACCATGCTTGACTTGTTTGTCGGCTACAACCACCACACACTCGACATTGCCTCACAAGATCTCACCATGATTCAGTCTCCTATTGGTGCGGTGAGGCTGACTTGTCTACCACAAAGTTGGATGAATGCTGGCGCAATCTTCCACAAGGACGTCACCTTCATCCTCGAGCCCAAAATTCCAGACGTTGCCTGGCCTACATGGACAACTGTAGCATCAAGGGTCCTGCCTCGTGCTACAAAACCGGCAACAACACCCTCACCACCATTCCTGACAACCCTGGCATCCATAAGTTTGTGTGGGAGCACCTCAATGACATCCATCGCATTTTCCACTGCCTCCGCTGCACAGGTGCCACCATCTCTGCCAAGAAATTATTTATCACAGTTCCTGAAGTTGTGATCCTTGGACACAAATGCAACTACCACGGCTGCATTCCCAACGACTTGAAAATTGTGAAAGTTCATGACTGGCCCCCTTGCAAGAATCTCTCGGACATCTGTGCATTCCTTGGCACTGCAGGCTACATGCGGCTCTGGATCAAAGGCTACTCGTCAATCACCCGCCCTCTTGTTGACCTCACCTGCAAGGGACAACCTTTCGCCTGGCACGAGGAGCATGCCATCGCAATGCAAACTCTCAAAGACACGATCATAAGCTCCCCCACCTTGATCTCCATCGATTACAAATCTGACCATCCTGTCTATCTCGCAGTCGACTCCTCCTACCGTGGCGTGGAATGGATCCTTGCACAAGACTGTCTAGACGGTTGCTGCCGCCCTTCCCACTTTGGCTCTATTTCATGGAATGAGCGTGAGTCCCGTTATTCCCAGGCGAAGCTTGAACTCTATGGGCTTTTTTGTGCCCTGCATGCACTCCACCTCCACCTTGTCGGCATCAACAATCTCATAGTCGAGATGGATGCCCAATTCATCAAGGGAATGCTCAGCAACCCCAATGTTCAGCCCAGTGTGACTATCAATTGGTGGATTGCTGCCATCTTACTATTCTCGTTCAAACTCAAACACGTCCCAGCTGACAAGCACCGCAGCCCTGATGGCCTCTCCCGCCGCAAGCCCTCGCCTGACGACAATGATGATGATGGAGAGCATGAGGACTGGGTAGACCGTGCACTCTCACTCGGTGTTTGGATTGAAAGCTGGCTAACTCCTCAGCCCTCCCAAGCCTCCTCGCTGCTCCACAATGAATGCCTGCTCGCATTCCCAACCCCTCAAGTCTCAGTCTGGCAGCTTAGTGCCAATGATCCCATCAGCATGCCCACCTTCCCTACCAATCCAACAACCACCCGTGCCAACAAAGAAATGGCGTGAATCTGACAGTACCTCAGCACACGCCAACCACCCTCCAACCTCATCAAACAACTCATTCCTCAATTCATCAGACGGGCGCAGCGCTTCGCCCTCTTCGACAACTGGCTCTGGCAAAAACAAGAACAAGGCCGGCATCAGCTATACATTGAGCCCCAGCAACGCACAGCCCTGGTACGTGACATGCATGAAAATCTCGGCCATAAAGGGTTCTACTCCACACACCGCACCCTCCTTGACCATGTTTGGTGGCCAACACTCGAATGTGACATGAAATGGTACATCGAACTTGTCATGAATGCCAGCTTTGCCAGACCACAAGAGTCCATATCCCATCTACGGTCGACACACCAGCGCCACTCTTCTGCAAAGTGTACATTGACACCATGTTTATACCTCCTGCTGCCAGCCTCTGCTACCTTGTTCAAGCTCATTGTTCACTCAATGCATGGCCCGAATGGTGCGCCCTTTGCACAGAGACTGGCCGCATGCTTGGTGCTTTTATATTCGACAACATACTCTGCCGGTGGGGCGCCGTCAGCAAGATTGTCACTGACAATGGCACCACATATATTGCTGCGCTGGACTGGTTGGCTAATAGGTATGGCATTCAACACATCTGCATATCAGCTTACAACTCTCAGGCAAACAGCATTGTCAAGTGCCAACACCGCACCATCTGCGAATCTCTGGTCAAGGTGTGCGAGGGTGACATCTCCAAGTGGCCCTCCCTTGTGCCACTCATCTTCTGGGCTGACTGCGTCACCACCTGCAAATCTACTGGCCACTCGCCCTTTTTTATGGCTCACGGTGTTGAGCCCATTCTCCTGTTCAACATCACACTGGCAACATTCCTCACCCCCAACTATGAGTGCCCACTTACCACAGCAGAACTCATCAGCATGTGTGCCAGGCAGCTCGAGCACTGGAAGACGACCTCATGGCGATCCACAGGTGTGTCCTCAACAGCCACTTCACCTCTGTCTGCCAGTTTGAGAAGCACTTTGAGGGCACCCCAAAAGCACATGAATTCAAGCCAGGCGACTTGGTCCTTGTTCGCAATTCTGCCGCCAACTCTGACATCCTTGGGCACAAGGTCAAGCCACAATATTTTGGGCTGATGATCGTCGCACGCAGGACATGCAATGGTGCATACCGCCTCGCCAAGTTGGATGGCACTGTGTCAAAACTATGCTACGCTGCATTTAGGCCCCAAACAGCAATGTGCTAGACTTGGGATTTGGACCAGGAATGGGCTTTGGGGTTTCCTGTGCGTGACTAGAGTGACTAGGCATAATGGGGGTAGGGTTCCATGGGGGTAGGGTTCCAATAATAACTTTTTTTTTTTTCAATCATTTGTCAGCCGTGTGATGTGCCACGAGCGCAGGCGAAAACCCATCTCACTCCCACCCTGCCTCACTGCCTCACAAATGCAGACACGCTCATCAAAAAGCCCTCCCAACTCTGAACCTGAAGATTCAGGACCTAAACCAGGAAAAAAGGCTGTTTGGACCACTGAGGATGAGACCCTCCTTTTGAACATCCTCATAGAGCAGAAGGCGGGCATGACAGATGGCCAAATGTTCAAGTTGCAGGTTTTTCATGCTGCAGCATTGAAGCTTAATGCATCAATTACCAAAGGTGGTGACAAGACTGAGGCTAGCTGTAGGGCCAAGTGGCAAAAAGTATGTCATCTTTTCTGTATGTTATTGTGATATGTGACCTGACATCGTACACCTAGATGAAGACAATATACGGCCATGTCATTACCCTCAAATCAAAATCTGGGATTGGGTTTGCGTGGGACAATGTGCATGGAATAAAAGTGACGGAAGAGACAAAACCAGAGTGGGAGGATCTATGCAAGGTGCATGCAGATCTGCCTCATCTATCAATAATATCTGATTGTTATCAGAGTGCGCCCCATTTTGGTCAGTTCGCCAACAAGGGGTGGCCACATTTTACAGCCATGCAAGAGCTGATGCCATCAAAATCCAAAGGCACCCATGCCCATCGGGGCACACAGCTGGTAACCGGGCAACCAGAAGTTGGGGCATCACCATCCACGACCTCAAAACCATCTCAGGTGTCTATTTCATCCAAGCGTGGATTCAGCCTCCTTGACGACACTTCAGCATCGCCCTCTATTTCCTCGAGCAAAAGACCAAGGACCACCTCTGCCACAATGCCGCTACTCATCCAAGGTTTGAAGTCCAGTATTGACAACTTCCATGACACCTTCTATGATGCCGTCACTACAACATCACAGTCACTTGTGCGGTTATCTCACAGATCAGAGGCCTCACGGCGGCCACCCCAACCTCCACAAGACGCTCTGTCCCTTGCAGTCAAGTATCTGATTGAAAGTGTTGAGGGGAGTAAAGATGGCCCGTGGTTGTCGCAAGATGATGTTCAGAAGGCATTTGACCTTTTCAATGACCAGGCACTAAGTAGTATGTATGTTCAGATGGTGACTACAGTTGGTGGTGAGAAATACGTGCGTATGTGGCTAAAGAGGAAGTTGACGCGGGCGGGCTTGAGTGAGAGCCCAAGTACACCGGGAGATGCCTCCTCTTCGTTTCAGTAGTTCTATGATATTTGTATTGCCGATGATATGCGAATGAAGAACCTTTTTTTGTAATAACAACCAGCTGTGAAATACGATTTAAAGAAATTGTAACTAATTCATGTGACAGATGCTTGACAGCTCTCAAGGTACTGCTGGTACTGCTCCCACATATCATGCGCAATCCTATCCCGCCTTGCATTTGTACCATTTCTCTCAGCTGCTGACGCCGGACCTACTCCCAAATTACCAACTGATGCAGTGTTGGCCACCTCAAAGACTTCGAGGTTGAACTCAGCTGTTGGGTCATGGTACATGTTGATCTCATCAGGATTGTAATGGCGAATGAAGTTGTGAAGTGCCACAAGCGCAGTGGGGATGTGGGACTGTACAGACATGCCATACTCAGGTGGGAGGTAGAGAATACGAAAACGACGCTTGATGACACCAAAGATCTGTTCGATGACATTGCAGGCTGATGCATGACGCAAATTGAATAGTTCCTCGGGCGTACGTGGACTTGACAAGATATCAAAGTCAGTCAGAGAATTTGCCAAAAAGGGGAATTACGCACCAGGAATTGCCACGTTTCCACTCATGCAAATGGTACCTGACATTCCGGTAAGGGACAAGAAGGGCGTTGCACGAGGCAAAACCCTCATCTGCAAGGTAATATCTCCCTGTTGGGATTAAGAAGTCGACCCGGTGTGCCTCATGGAAAAGGCTAGAATCAGTGGTTGATCCCTCCCAGCCAGACAAGATGTAGGTGAAGCAGAGGTCAAAGGAACATGCAGCAAGGCAGTTCTGTGTGAGAACACCTTTGCGGTTCCTTGACGCATTGCGCTCTTCGGAAGACGGGGAGCAATTGATGTGGGTGCCATCAATAGCACCCAGGGCAGCATTGAAAAATGGGGAAAGCTTGGGAGAGGACTGGATATAGTCGGGAGGGGGCGAATTGGCATCAGGAAGCTTGACAAATATTGTGTAGAATGGGGGCGTTGCGAGCTTCCATAGAATCTGCTTGAAATATCTTGGATTCTATTAGAAGATAATACACAATGAAAAAATCAATACTCACTTTTGAATCGTACTTGGTGACCGCTGAAAACACTCTCCAACATGGGTTAAAGAAAGCCCTGTGATGGCAGTGTAGAGGAAGATGGCAACTTGTTCTTCAATGGTGACGTGATGTGATGATTGGATGCTGCCTTCTTGCAAGGTCTGGACAAGAGCAGTATATGTTTGTCGATACATGCCAAGCTCATTGCGAATACGTTCTGGATGCCCAGCAAGTAGTTCCTGAACCCAGCCTTCACCAGAGAGTATAGATGTGTGATATGGAGTGCGGACGAAAGTGGGTGTCACCAGCTCTGATACAACTTGGGCAGTGGCGAGAACAGCGGCACCTGAAGCCTGGAGGAGCATCAGTTGGCATTGATGTAGTGCTTGTACCTCCTCCAACCACCTTTCTTCATCATCAGACTCATCTTGGTCAGCGGTGTCAGCCATAGGGGGGAGGAGAATGAGACAGAGAAAGGCGACGGGTTTTCGCCTATGCTTGCTCCATCATCGGGCATTGGGCATTGGGCATGGGCTGACAAATGATCGAGAAAAAAAAAAGTTATTATTGGAACCCTACCCCCATGGAACCCTACCCCCATTATCCCTGGTCACTCTAGTCATGCACGGGAAACCCTGAAGCCCGTTCCTGGTCCAAATCCCAAGTCTAGTGCATTACTGTTTGGGACCTTAGACTCATTCCCTATCTTGCACGCTCACACACATCCATTCCAGTCACACATGTCCTTGACTGCAATGACCTCACAGGCATCATTAATGATGATGCCAACAACACTCCCGAAGCAGAGGCAGACACAGACAGCTATGACGAGAACTGACCAGGGATGGTCAGATTTTGACCCCCCAGCAGGTGTAAGGTGAGGCCAGCGGCTGACCTCAGAATGAGCGATCTGGAGTGCCCATGCACCATCTGATCCAAGCCAATCAAATCTTATCTGCATTGCCCCTCAAGCATGCCTCCAATTTGTCAGCAGTGCCTCGTGTCCCTTTTTTCATTGTCATTCAACACTCTCCTCTCACCCTCGTCCTCCTTCTCATGTCCCTCACTCTGCAAGCTCTGCCACATCCCAGCCTTCGACTCTTGCTGCCACGTCGACATGTTTGCCTCTCATCCTGCCACCACCACCCTCACCCCTCAACCTTGCTGCAAATCTCCCGCCCCCATGTGACCCCTCGTCAGTGCTGCTGCCATCACCTCCCGGTCTTTTGTCCTCACCTCTTGTTGCCCTGCTGCTGTTAGCCTGTGCTGCCTCACTGCCCTCACCTCTCGCGACTTCATTGTCCTCGCCTGTCCTCGCCTTGCTGCCTTCACCTGCTGCCACCTCTTTGCCACTGCTTCTGCCCTGCCTGCCCTATCTGCCCTGCCTTCCCTGCCTGCCCTGCCTGCCCTGCCTGCCCTGCCTGCCCTGCCTGCCCTGCCTGCCCTGCCTGCCCTGCCTGCCCTGCCTGCCCTGCCTGCCTAACACCGCCTCCAAGAACTGCCTCCAAGAACAATGCCCCACGAAAATCAACAGTCAGAACATTACCTCAGCAAAGAAGCAGCAGCAGCAACCGCGAGCGCAAGGACCACGCGAGTGCATGAAGAGACACCGCTGAACACAGCATCGCCACCCACTCCACCAGCAGCATTGTCACCTCATTCATGTGCATGTCCTCGCACACACATGTCACTGGCACCTCGGATAGAGAAGACCCCACCACCACCACCACCACCACCACCACGACTTGTATCACACCACAAAAGCATGCTTGACCAGGGACGGTCAAATTTTGACCCCCCAGCAGGTGTAAGGGGAGGTCTGCCGCTGGGCTTGGAATGGCCTTTCAGAGTGCCTCTCAGATAGCATTTGATATTTGTAGATTACTTCTTTTGTATGCTCCCTTCTTTCTATTTCTTGCCTTAGCCTCTTTTACCTTACACTACCATATGCTGCCCATTTGACATGTCTAGCAACCAAACAGCAACCTTGCACGCGCCCATGTCGGCCAATGCTCTCGCTCTCATCACCAATGAGTATTGCATATTAAAACCATGTATATAAGCCCTAACAGACCTTGAGTACGAGAGGGAGTGAGCCAGCGCAAGAGTGCTGGCCTTGCTTGGAGTATTTCACTTTCCCCTTTCCAATGTAAACCCTTTTTCCCCATCCCTCACTGAACTTGACTCTGCCAAACAAACTCACAGTGTGTCGACACAACACTTTGCGCTTACAGCATGCTGGAAGAGAAAGTGAATGATCAATAACAACACATGTGCTGGTTCTGGTGCATCACTGCTG